>APFE030250812.1:242782-255842 GCA_000404065.3 Pinus taeda | reverse complement strand
AAACATACCTCAAGGACAAATAAAGGTTGTCTTGTGCTAATCTTCTTGACATATAGTAATTTGATTGTAACTAGAGAATCCATCCATGAACGATAAAATTTCATTACCCGCATGTTGATCAATAATTTGATCAATAAAGGGCATGGGGTAATTGTGTTTCGAACAAGCCTTGTTTAGGTCCCTAAAGTCAATACATACTCGGATTGTTCCTTGATTTTTATCTACGGGGACTGGGTTAGAGACCCACTCAATTAGAGGAACGGGGTATATAAATCCTGCCTTTAGCAGCTTTTCAACTTCAGCTTTAATAATTGCTGCTTTTCTAGGATTGACCAGTTGAAGTTTTTGATGAATAGGTTTAGCATTTTCATATGTCTTGATCTCATGCTGGACTTAGATGGATCAATTCTAGGTATTTCCTCATAAGACCAAGTGAACACATCACAAAACTATTTAAAGAGATTGGTGTAAATTTGCATTTATTCAAGGGAACAGTCAACTCTGATGAAGACATTTTCGATTATGTTAGGATTCCTAGAGATGTTCATAGGTATAGTTTGTGAGATAATAGACATGTTACCTTTGACAGAAAACTGTGTTGGGGCCAAAGAGTTTAAAACTATATGAACATCACTAGTAGATGGACTAGACAAACTTGACTCAATTTCTCGCAAATGAGGGAGCAAATATGAACGATGATGTAAATTGTCCCATGGTCTATCAACACCCATAATTTCTTCTAGAATTGATTAGTCAGATGGCAAGACTGTATCTAAGAAATCTTGAGCTGAAGTTGAATCAAGGGTCTAGGCCGGAGCCACATCTCCATGTAACTCCTTTGGTGAGAAAGGAGTGGGATGGGAGTTTGTAAAGTTAACGATAGGATGATAAGAGATTTATGCCACAGACATAGGGCATGTTGTTCCACCTACTTTCCCTCCATCTAATGTGGCGATAGATGAAGGTAAGGGCCAAGGGTCTAAAAAATAATGAGTTCGAAAGAACTCTCTTCGACGAGGTCCCCTGGACGATGAAATAACATTGATTCTAACTGAAGGAGCAGGGAGATAAAAGAATATGCATTAAAGAAGAGTATGTCCCAACTGCTAAATTCTCTATAGGTTGCTTGGGATTGTCCACTAATTGAATAGTAGAGTCATAATATGCGTGAGAGTCACCCAGAGAATAATCCATGTGATGAACTTTTACAGTCCTTCCCTCATTAGGAAAACAAAGGATGTGAAATAATGATGAAAATATGGCATCCATCTCATAAATCCAATTCTTTCCTAAGAGGAGGTTGTCATAAAGGTTTGCATCGAGAATTTCTACCTCAATATTCACCACCTTTCCCCAACATAGATGGGAAAAGTTGGAATAATCCCGTGTGGCCTATGAGAATGTCCATCAAATGCCGTCAATAGAGTCGGTGAAGGAACAACTTGAGGTGATCCAATATCCTTCCAACATGACATGTACATCACAGATGTGGAAGCTGCCTCATCTATAATGATTCGAAAGGTGTTAGTCTTTCGATATGTAGACTTTATATGGAAAGCCATATGATGGGGAAGTCTCTTTTTGATGTTTCGCATATGAAAAGTGAGCACAACATAATGTTTTTGATCTACTACTCTAGTTGCTAAGAGAAAAGCACTTCTTTGACTAGGGAACAACTGGAGTACCTCTAACGCTGACATAGCACAAGGAATCTGAGCTAGATCTTCTACAATCGAGTAGTTATGGGCTTCCCTCACATTAGGGTTGTTAGTGTTGGTATCTCCATCCCTCCATCAGTGATTAAAATTCTCTTGTTGCATTGCATTTTTAGGTTTCTCATCCGATCATCTGCATTCCATTAGGTCATGGGTCATCTGATGGAAGTGGCAGATTATAAATTTTCCCTCATGGTCTTTACCTGCTGGCCCATTTTCATACATTTAGGTCATTTATAGTCATTTTTTGTCTTTACGTCTGCAAAAGTCATTTTTAGGGTTTTAAGTCTCATTAGGTTTGGGGTTTGTCATTAAAGCCTTGTAAAAGCTCAATAATGGTTAGAAATCACATGAGGAGGTCAAATAAAGTCTTAGCATCAAAAATTTCAATAATCACATGCTCAGTGATTGATTTTTCCTCAAAACCCTATTTTTCGGAAAAACAAAGTTTTCTATGTTTTATGTACAAAATTTAATATAATTTCATTTTTCCTATATGTAATAAGTCCAAGATGCAGCCCTGGTCACCTTGCCAAGCTCCTACACTCTATCTCCTGCAAAAGAGTCAAAATTTCAAAGCATTAGTCCATCAAAAGGCAAAAAGAAAGTCAAACTACCAAAACAAAGTTTTAAAGAACAAGTGAAAAGGAAAACTTTAGAAAAATGGGTTTTTGTAAATAAAAATTAAAGTCCAAGGATATATAAAGTGTTTCTTATGTTCAAGAGTTCATTTGTGTGCCAAAAAGAAAGTGAACAAGCCAAGTTGCAATTTGAGGAGCAAAAGACGAAAATCGCAGCAAAAACTGTGAAAGTTCCTTGCGCGACACACCTGGTCGGCACGACGCATGCATTGCAGGTTTAACACTAAGATTGTAACGGGTGTGACGCACTAGAGAAGCATGGTGCACCTATTAGTGGGCACGACACACCTGCCTCCAAAGCCCGAAACTCACTCAAATCACCTCCTCCAAGCTCCAAACCGTGCCAACCTCAATTCACAAGTATGTTTAACAATCCCAAGTGCCATTGCAAGGGTTTTGGTCAATTCTTATGGTGTTTCAATAGGAGAAAAATTAAACCCTAGTTCCTTGCAAAGTCAAATTGAAAAAGCTACCTAGGGTTTGCAAAGTTGCAATTTTTGCTGTCTATTTCCGTCTACCATTTTCACATCCTCTGACTACATTTCAATCACTTCATTTCTCATTCCCTCTTTTATTTACACTCTCCTATCCCCCTATCCCTAAAAATAAAAACCCTAATACCTAATCCCCTACCTTCAAACCCTAATAGGCATCTCTAAACCCTAATCCTTATTCCCCAAACCCTGCCACCCCCAAAAACCTTACAACCAGCATCACAATCCCTCATTCACTATCCCCCATTATCAATCCCTTTCATTGAACAACAAACACCTATTGTTTATATAAAATTTCTTCATACTCATCAAAGAACATCAAACAATGGCAAGCATAGAGACAGATTCATCTTATGACAGAGATGAGGAAATAGTAGGTGATTCCTCCCAAGAAATTCATGCACCAAGGAATCCTCACAAGGGAGGAAAACACATCCAAGAGGAGCCCACTACACTTACTGAGCTATTGGCTTGCCCTCTTGTTGTAGCATGTTTCAAACATCAGTCTTGCTACTAGTTTTGTGAGATGGTGGAAAGAGTCAAATACCATCATGAGCTTGCTATATTATTTGTGCTCCATCTTCACAATGGCCAAGTCAATTTGGTAGGTGTTATATTCACTTTGACACCCGAAACTATAGCTGAAGCAATAGGTATTTCGAATGTGGGTGAATAGTGGAACAAGGGACAACTAGTGCACAGAGATCATTATGAGCCTTATATGAAGGCTAGCTTTCAGAGGAATATCAGTAGGGTCTTCCCTTTCAGATACCTACAGGATACATATGCTCTCCTTATTAAACTCATAATCAAATATTTCAGTTGTGAAGGCAGATTTTCTTGCCTATACACCTATCATGTCAGATTATTGATACATTTTACTAGAGTGAGGATGATGAACATCCCCTATTTCATATGCCAGAATATTGAGAAAATGACCACATTGGTGCAATGGAAATCTCCTCATCAGCAGTACAACAACATTTATCATTTTGCATTGATCAAGATTGTGGTTTTGCATTAGCTGAGTTTGCTAAAAATTTCATGGGATGATCTCATTTCACATGAGGTTTTCACAAGTCCTCAAGTGACACCATCAGTTGTTCATGAGGCAGGAGGGCCTTCACATCAGCAAGAGGTGCATGAGACTCAAACAACTAGTGTGCCAGTGCTTGTCACTTACCAAAAGGGCACAAGGAGGTTGTTTACAGCAGCAAAATGAGTACTATCTCCACCCGGGGTAGAAGGGGTTTCATTTCCTTCAACAACAAAGTAGGTACAGGACAAAGGTAAACAACCATTGCATGATGAGGGACCTTCTAAAGGTCAAGAGAGAGATTTCATTCTCATTCAGGATGATGACTCTGATTTGGGCTCCCAAAGATCAAAGCTCAAGGAGATAATCGAGGAACAACAAGCTAACATTCATGACTTGTCTCTCAACCAGGAAAGAGCCAAGTGGGTAATAAACTATCTTGAGCAAAGGAACAAGCAATTGGAGGACAAACAAGAAATCTTAGAGCTGCAAGTCATTAAAGAAAACTAGCAAAAGTCCAAAAGGGCAAAGGGCAAGTTGATTGAGCAAAAGGACAATGACTGGGAATATGTGTTGGAAAAGGTGAATATGCAATTGGAGAAGATGTTGGAGAAGGCCATCAAAGAGAAAAAGATGTTGAGGCACATGGTCTATCACTATTTGGCAAGAAACAAAGTTTGCAAAGCAAGAATAAGGACCTTGAAGTCCAAGTTGAGGAAAACATTGAGGAGGAAAAAAGAGCAAGAAAAGCTCAAGATTTTGGCTGAGGCTTCCTTAGCCCAACATAGCATTTGACTCAGGTCACTCAGCCCATATTTTAAGAAATTTGGCACGCTTTTTGTCAATTTTGAAATTTTGAAGTAAAACACAGATTTTTCTACCTGGTGCGTAGCGCCACTCGGCGCTCACTTTTTCTAGGGACCTCCTCTGGATGAAAACTCAACATTTTTAGATTCCTCATGCAAAATTATGAATACATAGAAATGTCTAGAAATTTTTTCCAAGTTTTGAACTTCCAAAAGGGTCAAAAACACCTCAAAAATGCCCTTTCTGCCCCTTTTTGGCCACACAGGAAGTAGTGTTGGGCGAACTCACTTTTGGAGGGGAAAATGGACACTAGATTCAGAAATTTCACTTGTTCTAGAAAGTAGACAGACAAGCCTTTCGAACAAGTCCATTTGGAGCAAATTTGGTGCATGGGAAGGCCTCCAAAATCAGCGGCCAAAAGGCGCTATGCACATGGACAATGGTGCGGGGCACATGATGGAAAATTGTCTTTTTTGTTAGAAAACTCTATTTTTCGCCTAGTTTTTTCTCAGTTTGACTTTTCTCTCTCTCATAGTAAAACTCATGATGTAATTTGATGTAACTTGATGGACGTCTATGTAAAAATGATAAAAAATCACTGATGGAGGTAGATACATCATGTATAGGTGGTTTTGAACTAAATGAATCAGTTTCCTAGGTTTTAGAGGCAAGCTGTTCCACTGCATACTTTTCAGTTCTTAGTTTAGATCTTGTTGAAACATCTCCTAAACTCATGAATTCGACCGCTAAATCCTAGCACGAGTTGTTTGTTGCCTATATCTAGTACTTCTTCAGTCATTTGTAAAGGTTAGACTGTTGTGAATGCTTTGAGCATTATTGTACATTCTTCTTTGCAGTTTGGCAAAGGAATAGACCAGGGTTTGCAACATTTTGTGGGATTCTTGTGGAAAGTTGATTTGGTATTGTTTTTTATTTTGTAATTCAAGTTTACATGTGTTTATGTATGCCATCATCTCTCTTTGTTTAGCTTAACTAAATGAATCAAGGATAAAGGTAGAATTCATTGATGTTGTAGTGCTCTACCTAGGGTTTGTTTAGTTATTCATGTTTTCAAACTATTTGAAGAGTATCCCTAAGACTTTCATGCCCTCTCCAACTCCTCACAAGTCTTAAGACTCTCCGTCTCACCTATTTCAAAGTACTAAACCATTTTCCTACCTCACCCCATAGAAACCTTTGCAAGACTGTATCCATTCCCTGGACCCAAATCTGCCCTTCACATTTGAGCCAGAAAACCAAAATTAAATTCAATCAAACTCGTCTGAGCATATACCTAGCATAAAATTAGTCTTTATATCAGTCATCTCAAGCTCCATAGATCATATTTTCCTAATATTGACAAGGAGAGAGCCCTCTCCTGACCTGGTAGGGCTAGCTACCAGGTTAAGTGTGGTTTGATGTTACCATAGATCATGCCTTTCTTAGCCTAAGTTAGATTTAGGCCATAACAAGGGTTAATGGTTAAGCACTTTGTGGAGCCTTTTGACATTCGAGGTATATACTTAACAAACGACCTCTCAATATGGAGCGGCTCTGAGGCATCGAAGGCAGACTTAGCCTTAGATGATTTTGATTCATCATAATCACACGATCGTGTAGCGACGTCGATACGTGAGCTTGTCATGTAGACATTTGATGAATTGTCCCTTTCTTGGTTGCCCACTATGGGGGGTACCAGCATTAGAGTTTGCGCTAGCAAGTAATTACTGCCCTTGGGGAAAAGGGTTAGTGAGAAAAACCTAGGAGCTAGAAGACCCCTGCTACACTAATAAGTGCTAATTGTCTTGGATTTTAGGGTAGAGATGAGTTAAATGATCTCCATCGCATAACTTGCATGGAAATTTTACCTTTTTCTTGCACTCTTTCTTACTCCCTCTGGCATTATTGTCGGGTTTGTTCACATTTCCCTTCCCATCCTGGTTCTTCTTCCTACCTCGTCCTTTCTTATTCCCATCGGATTGCTGGTTTCCTTTGGGGTTAGAAGTTTGGATGGCGTTTATAGACATAGGTTGAGAAGGTGTAGATACAAGCAATGATGCCTGCATAGAGGAAGCTTTTTGTAAAGACAACTGCTGTAATTGATTCAACAGGTTGACCATGTTAACATCAATTGATCCAACTACCCTATCGGCGTGGGGAGCAGGCTTCAGTTTGGCTATATCAACCTTGGATCTAGGAGGGTCAGGTAGAATTTTCTGAAGAACACGAGACTGAGAATAGATCAGTTCTAATTGGTAGGCCCTAAAACTAGCCCGCTCTTTAGTGAAAACACCGAAGAGGGAAATGTCCTTAGAGATCCCATGTTGTAATGATTTAAGAAACCATTCGAGAAAGAATTATTGTGGGATATCGGCTTTGATGAACCTGTTCCATCTCCTCCATTCCTGGATATGATACGAAATATGAGTTGCCTTATCTTGTTGGTAATTAGCCAGAAGCTCAATTCCAACATCATATTGGACAAGAAATTGAAAATGGTTCAAAAAGATAGTAGCCAAATCATCGAAAGAAATGAATGTGCCCCCTGGTAGTTCTATGTACCACTTATTCACATTTCTAGTTAGGGTGCATTGAAATAATCTCAACCTCATTGAATCGTCTATTAAGGAGTTGGACGAACACCATAATCGGAAGGTGGTTACGTGGTCACCTGAGTCTTCACCAGTCTTCCCCTCAAATTTTGGGATATTTGAGGGAAGTTTGGTTGGGACGAAAGGCCAAACAGGGTTATACCTAATCGAATCATTAGTTAATTTAGAGAGATCTGGCAAGTTTAATGTTGCTAGAAAAGGGAGTCATGGCGGACCCTGAGGATTCCACATGGTGTGGGCGGAACTCCCAATGTTATGAAAAGAAAGACCTGGATTTTTGAAGGCACCAGGATGCCTAAAGAAACTTGTAAACCCCACTGAACCGTAAGGAGCCCCTTGTGGTATAGAAAAATTCAGAGTTTGACCAATGCTTGTCAGAAATCCTTTGTAACTCATAAAGTTACCTCATAAAGAAGTGTTAAAAGGAGCAGAGAACCCCTGATCAGGATTCCATGCATTAGGATAGGGAGAAATTTTTTGAAATGAATTGATGGAAGAATATGGCATATACCCACTAACCACAGGGTTTGTCCAACATTGAAATGAATTATAACTTTGACCTCAAAAGGAAAAAGGGATTCATCCCACTGTTGGGTTTGAATGTGGTATATGACCACCCCTAAATGGGAAACCATGAAAACAAGTTGATCCACTTGCCATGGATGTGGAGGTAGATGATGCAATACTCAATGGAACTGAAGGAATTGTGCTGGTCGGTATTCCAAAACGGAAAAATCCAATGCTAAAGGCAACAACTTGAGAACTTCCACTCGAAGATGGAATGGAAGTAGAACCAGATATAACAGTGCTAGGAGTAGCAGAAGGTATAGAAATTGTTCCTCCTCTTTGTATAGATATAGGAGTTTGCATACTCGTATCACTTGTCCTGGATGCCATGCTTCCAGCAGTGGTCATCGAAGGAATAGATTGACGTAAACCTGGGCTCGAAGGCCTGTTTGTCAAAGTTCGAACGTACAATAAAACATCTAGATGATCAGGAGGAAGAGGATAATTAGGAGCTGCAACAGACTCGGGAAGCTCTTCAACCTCAATACTATATTTTGACTGGAAAAGGACTCGAGAATGAACTGGAGTGTTCCTCTCTAACTATCTACTTGTACCAGGTCTATCCTCTGAATCAATGACCCCAACTGGAGAATTAATCTCCAATGCACTGGCTACCACTAGTTGAAAACCACTTGCAGTATTTCTCCCATGCCTTCAAGAAGAAGGTTGAGGACTCGTAGGTGATAGCCCATGAAGTCTCCTATATCGACAAGATGGTCGATCAGCCACTTTTAATTATTTTTAAGAAAACTACTTAAAGACTCAAAAAAGTTGTAAAGCTAGGCCAACTAGGAGCAAAGAGCACTCTCTAAAAGTCCCTATAGATACAATAAATCAAACAAATTTCAAGTATTTCCACTTTGGGTGATTCATACCGAACACCAAAATACAAGAAAGCTAAAATCAAGGGCCTTCCAAAAGTAGACTGGGGTAATTACTCCCCATGCCTACTAGCGAAGGTATTAGAAGAAGTTATGCTGACCTCCAGACAACAGCCTTTGCCAGTGCAAGCACCCAAGCTTTGCAAGGGTACCCTCTAGAAGTACTGCTGAACGTGATGCAAGGTCAGCCTTAGGTGCCACACGATTCCCCTCTGCAACCACCTATGTGATTCCTAGGAAAGGCAACTATGGATACCAACTCGTATCAAAAGCGGGTGGAACAATCGTGAGTCGGGATCTAACAAGTAGGAGAGGGGGTACCTCTCTTCCTTGTCTTCACTCTCCCTTGTGATTAACTCCCAGTTGCAAAGCTTTCTCGGTCTTTCTAACGACATTGGGTTTTTCTCTTTATTCAACTCCTACATTTTGTAATTTGAGCAGCCTTATAGAGTTAACTCTCCTCTCCTAATCCAAGGCCTTAATGAACCTAAACTTGTTGGTGTTTTTTAATTACAACAATAAAAGTTCTAGTTCATTTTATTAATCGCTTGATTTTATATAGTTATTCTTTAAGTCAGGGGGAAATACGAGAGTGAAACTGATCATGTTTTTATGACACAAAAGAAACCAATAGAAAACTAATTATATGAATGTAGTCATTTTCTTTGATGAAGAGTGATTTCTACTTGGGTTCTTCGAGAACCTATATATAAGAAAAATATTTTTCTTTTCTTTTCTGAAACAATCCACACACCCAAGAACTAAAAAGGACTAAGAATGCCTTAAGATCCAAACTACCTGAATGCAAGTTACAATGATGATGCAAGATCCTAAACAACACTCATAAGAAAATGCAATTCTTTATAGAGACTATAAGACGAATTAAAACTAAAGAGGAAAAAAAATTGAATACAAATCTCTCTCCAAAGCAAGCATAACAAATTGCAAAAGATCACAATTCACTTTTTAATAATAAAACAAAAAGGAACTGTAAACTAAAAACTTGGGAAAAAAAAAAGAAAAGTAATGATTTTTAGCTTTTTCTTTTAAGGAAACAAAAACAACTTTTTGAGGTCTCAAAAATACCACTAAAACTTGAAAGATCAATAAATAAGCACAAGGAGTCCTTTAATCCTGTAGGTTATAAACTCGAAAATGAAAGGAACTTGAACAAGAAAGACTACAAAATTGTGCAAACTGACCCAAGTAGCAGCAGAATATTTTGACAAACTGACAAAATGGTCAAGAAGGAAATACTTTCAAATTTGTCAAAAAGACTCTCAAAAAGAAAGAAGAGCGACAAGGCCACCAAACAAGGGAAAGCAAAGCAAGGGAACTTGAAATCTACGCTAAAAACGAAATTGAAAATAATTTCCTATTCTGGAAGACCAGAACAATCAAGAACTTCAAACCAAAGCCTTGAATACCAAGAAACAAACTACAAACTTGCTTAATAAGCAATCATAGGCCAAATTGTTTTAGTGAGAAGGAGATTTTGAAAAAGAAAGCTTGTAGGAAAAATTAATTCTCCAGAGAGTAGATGACTAGACAACAACATAAATCACCAAGTAGTAGACCTAACTGGGTAGAAAGATTTGAAAAAATAATCCAAAAAAATTCATACGCGATTGTGTAAAGAGACAGAAGTGTGTACACACGTTTCTAATACAAGAAACTCATGTATATGGGAGTCCGCTTTAGAGAAACCTGTGTGTATACACTACTATAATTAAAGAAAACAATGTATAAAAAGATTTATTAGGAAAAAGAAAAATCAAGGTCTGATCAAGAAAATTAGACTTGATGCTGGGGACACTAATGGATCGAACAATACTATAAAAGCAAGCAATCAAGAAACTGAACCTTGATTGAGAACAAATAACCCAAACTAGGAATAACAAGATTGGTATCCCCAGTAGAGTCACCAATTCTGTTGCGTGTGAAACCACCCTAGGGATTTGGGTTGAGAACCCCAATAGAGCGGAGGGCAAACCACAACAAGAAATTCTGAGGCCATAAACCAAAATGCTTATTGTACTAAAATATGTAGGAGTTTCCTTACCCAGATGTCCTTCGTTTGGGTAGATCCCGTAGGGTGAAAACCCTCAGCTTCTCTTGATGTTCTTGAAACCTGAAAATTATTCAAATGGAACATACACAATAGTAGAAACATAAAGAATTTTCTTGATATTAACTTTAAATCATATAAATGAATGACTAATTATACATCAATATAAGATTCATAAATGAATTCCAACATAACTTGATGCATAAACATATTTAATATCAGAAACAGAACAACATTCCTTTTATTGAGGTTAGCTACAAGTAAAGTGGAGAAATATGAACTAATTCCATCTCCGGATCCAAGCGAAAGCATCCTGTGAATCTATCCTTTCTCGGCCTTCAACAATCTTCCTCCATCACCAACACAAAGATATCTCAAGCATGATGAAGGATATCTATAATAAGGAAACAAGGGTTTCATAAAGCTTTGTGGAGTGCAGGAGGCACAGGGATTCATGAGAATCGATCAGGGATAATCTCACTATAATATCAATATCTCATATCTTCTCCCTTAAGGCCTTCCCATGGAGGTTTATTTATACTTCTCCAAATTAGTTTTTTCAGTTGGGAAACAGTTGGGACACTGGAAATAGGAGGTGAGTAACAAGTAAAGCCCATGAAGTCCGCCCAAAATTAACGAAATTTAATGTTTTTAAGTATTTAACATATCTACATAGGTTGGGTATTTTTTGACCCGTGTGTACACGCTTTTATCACAGGGAAAAGTACCGTATAGGGAGTAAAACACTGTTTTTCAGGTTTTGGACCAAGTCTGGAAGGAAGCGTTGCCCTAGGCCATAATCAGAGTATTAGATCTACCATGAGTGGTAAATGGTGTTATAACAATGGGCTTTCTTGGATTACCCATAACCATTCTCTTGGTTTTATCGGCTTACCCTCACCCATGCCTAGAGTTTTCCCAGCTCACCCTAAACCATGCCTAGGATTTTCTCAGCTCACGCTTAACCATGCCTAGGGTTTTCTCAGCTCACCCTCAAACATTCCAAGGGTTTTTTCAGATGGCACTAAAACATTCCTATAGGAATCCCTATCCACCTCACTCTAACACATGGTTTCTGGCTTACCATAAACCGACACAGAAAATTTGTTTTTGGCTTACCACAGACCTAAAAGTGGTTTCTAGCTTGCCACAAACATGCACTAACATAGTGGTTTCCAATATCATTTTCGGGATTCAACTACGATAAGTAATTCATTCATCTATTACCATTTACATGAGAGGTAGTCATAACTAGCTAATTTCTCATGATTTTTGAAGCTCCGTGATTTTCTCCTAGTTACCGGGTGCAAATCCTAGAAGTGATGATTGGTGTTATGTGATTCATTTCACTACTTTTAATCCCACTTCTTCACTCATGTGAGAATCGCCTGATGCAATGAGTGCTAAGTGGACTATTAAAAAATGATGAGAAATTAGCGAGTTATGACTACCTCTCATTTAAATGTTCATAGATGAATGACTTACTTAATAGAATTGAATCCAAAAAATTGATATCTAATATAATTCACTGTGAAATCCCTCAATACTTAAATACAAAAGAGTGAAGGGAGCTCTACTTGAATGGTTCATGAGGCACAATACTTGCTAAGGTTTTATAAATGGGGTAGCAAGATAATTGGGCTTGATTGTGGGGAATACTCTACAGTTAAGCATGCTTGAGCCATAGGCGATCTAGGATAGGTGACATCTCGGGAAGTCTTGGTTACTAGGTACAAGCCCCGAAAGTGATGATTGATGCTATGTGATTCATTTCACTAGTTTCAATCCCACTTCTTCACCCCTGTGAGCATCACTCAATGCAATGAGTGTTAAGTCAACTATTCAAAAGCCATGAGAAATTAGCCAGCTACTACTACCTCTCATGTAAATGGTCATAGATGAATGACTTACTTAACACAGTTAAATGTCAAAAATGATATCTAATATAATGCACTGCAAAAGCCCATCAATAGTTAAATAGTGGTTGTTTAGATTATCTTCCAGATCCATCGCATAAGGATTCTTTTCCATCGACGTTTCGAACCAGCAACGATGGTTCATCTTCAAGATGTGAGAAAATATTGAAAGGCTCGTCTTATTTTTCAATTAATATATATAGAGATGCTTAGCCGACAGATATAATTAATTTAATTATTCTTTTTTACTTTAGGTTTATGGTTATATTAATTATATTTGTTTTAATTTTCTAATTTATATAATTATTTTAATTTAATTTTAA
>APFE030250812.1:154405-239310 GCA_000404065.3 Pinus taeda | reverse complement strand
TAAATTAATTTAAATAAAAAATAAATAAAAGCTGATTTTTGTAAAAGAGTCAGCTTTTGTTGATTCTCACCCTTTTGTTTGCACGTTTGAGGGAAGGAAGGCTAAAACAATTAATCTTATTTTTGAAGACCCATTAGCGCTAATCTTGGGCCACGTTTACTTAGGCCGTGAGCACTTTTGCACAAACTTTTACCAAGTCCGTGACCTCTTTTTTATGGCAACTTATTTCTGTTATCAAGGCCATGGACTAAGGAGGCTTAGCCTCTCTCCCTTTGCACAATCCTGTTCTTTCTTAAATGATGATCTTGGATATAAAACAGTCTCTTGATTTTTCATATTTGAGGACTCTTGCATTTTACAGCAGTTGCAATCAACCTTATGTTTCCAAAGAGGAAATCTAGTGTGTAAGTTTCAAGCAAAAGCAATTATTGTAAAGACTTTTTTTAGTTATTTGAGTCCTTTGAAAGATTTTTTCCTCTGGTAACTTTTAATAAAATATCTGAATTTTCTTGCGGGGTTTGGGAATTTTCCCATGGTATTCGACCTCATTTAGAGGCTCATTTAGAGGGCGGAATTGTTTTTGGCTGGTTAATTCTCTTTAGATTAAATCTAATATGCTAAATTAATCCCTTTTCTTACTTGTGTGCAACATTCATTTGTTATCATAATTCTAATTTTCGCCAAACTAATTTAGTTGCATGTGGAGCAACTCATTTTCAGTTCCATTAGTTGCTTGATCACATAATCCTTCCATTTTTCTAACTTGCAAATCTCATTTTCCATTTACTTATTTCTTGTGTTGTGCAATCTACTTCTCATTTGTTTAAGTTATCGCAATACACATTAAGCAAAGGCATAACTCTTTCATTTCATTGTCAAATTTGAGTTGTTGTTTTAACTATTGATCTAGTTCTTTCTCATTGGCATTTTTTCATATTTATTGGTACATGTCTCATTGGTTACTTTCACATGTCAATTTGTGTTAGAGTATAATCTTAACGACAAGTTCATTTTTACTTGGAGCATCTTGTCACCATTCTCTTATTTAAAACAGGTTGCATTAACAGGTATCTACACCTTAGTGTTAGAATTTGTACTAAAAAATACACTATCAAGCATTCACATGGTTAAATATACATTGTAGGACAAATTTTCCTTATTTCTCTTTCACTTGATACGAAGTAAGGTTAAAACGAGTGACCTCATAGTTCTCTTATAACCAAACCCTTGTAGGAACCAAGACATGTGGATTGCAAGTATCTTGGGAAGGGTATCGTTAACGAAGAACTAGTGCTTCCTCAACCAATTTTCCATGCAACTCACCCCAATCTTTACCTTGTTTTAAGAATTTGAAACATAAATTTCTGACCATAAATTAGGCATTTAATCAAAATTAACCAAGATAACTTGCATCTTACATATTTTTGCTTAGCATCATCTTATTTGGCATCAATTTGATTTGTGGGCTTTTCTATCTTGCAATATCATTCTACATGTTACCTAAACCTTTTTTCATGGCTATTTGATAATCTATTTTATTTGAGATTGCTTCCGAAGTACAAGCTTTTCTTTTTTCAAGTGGTAACTTATTGCTCACATTTCAATATCTCTTATATTATCATTTGTTTGGCAATTTTCTATTCTTGCAATTTATTTTATCTTGAAAGACATTTTTATATGCAAGTGTTATGATTTCACTTTGAAATTATAAACTCATTCTTAATGTAAAAGAGATAGTTTTTCACACTAAGTAGTTTCACAAAAATGCTTCTCATATTTTTTGATATAATAAAATTGTATATATTTATTTATATTCTTAATAATTAAATACAAATTTTATGTATACATACAAATTTCTAATAGTATTAATGACCATACTCTACTCAATTCATTATAGTTTTTAAATATATATATATTAACTAAGAGTTCGTAATAGGCAAGCAAGCAATTAGTTTCTTTGTAATGGATTGAATAAAATCATTTGTTATAGATAAATCTAACCCCATTAAAACATGGGGAACCGCTCAATGACAATGGGGTCGCAAAGGAGCGACTATGTCTTCATTGCACTTTAATTTAATTGTATTTAAATTAAGTGTTCAAAGTCCAATAATTATCACTCTAATTTAACTGTATTTAATCTAAGTATTCAATGTTCAACAATATACCTTTGATTGGGCAACATGAAAGCGTAAAAAGTTTTGTGCAATGTGTGCATGCATAAATGGAGACACAAAAATGTTGATTCATTGGGGAGAATATTTAGCGACATTGGCACTATGAGTAGAAAGAAATATGAATGAATGGATTGGGGAAATTTGCACCAAGCGAGGTATGGATGTGACAAATAACATATATAATTTAAAGTCTAAATTGCATGCAACAATGAAAGAAGTGAATGTAATGGGGAATCTGTTTTCCACTCTATTTGTCAGCTCAGAAAAAGTGGGAGTTGAAGAGACAAGTTTTCCATTGTATTTCAGACCTAAAATTTGTGTTTCACTATGCAACTTGGCCTCATTAAATGGAGATTGAAAGTTTACGCAGAGGAGTATCCTCGGGACAAGAGTTGCAAACATGAAATCACATAGTTGACTTGCGCAACTAAGATATGGTTAAAATCTCAAAGTTTTACGCACAGTGATAAGCAAGTAAAACAACATAAAAAAACAAAAATTAAGTTATGATTTCACAAATACAAGAATTAAAATATAAAAAATTTATGCACAAAGAGAAGAGAGTAAAATAGAGTGAATGGGAAAAGCCAAAAACAAACTTTCGTGTATGATTTCACAAATACAAAAAAAAATACATTCTCATAAAATTTGAAGGCACCAAGTCCATAACGAAGTAAAACTATGAGTTCTTACTAGGGTTTACTCTTCACTAGGAGTTGCGAAGTAACTCATTGTATAACCTGTAACTAAATTGTTTTACCCGCTCACCACAAATTGCTCCATTATTTTCTCTCCAAAACTTCTCAAACTTACATATCCCACTTAGAAAAAGATTTCCGATTACTTTTTTGTTCAAACATACATTTTTTTAATACATTAACTCATGAGTCAAAGTATTAAAACATGGTATGGGCGATTGTACAAAAAATAGTTTTTTTGAGCATACAAATGATGCATAGTACAAATAACAGTTGCGAAATAAAATTTTGACTGTACATTTTACCAACCTTGCATTAAATTTTCATTTGATTTTAATTTTTCTGTTGTGTTGGATAATGGGCAGTTTGTATTCCCGTTCAAAATTTCATTTAATCGATGCCCTTCAGCCTGGAAACAAAATCCACAATCTATAATAGAAATCTACTAGTTGATTTATTCGTGTACCACAAATATGGATGTTCTCAATTTATTTAACAAGGTGGTTGGGATTAATTTTCCAGCACTTCCTATTAATCACAATCGCACCATTGATAATTCCCAAACAATCTCCAAGATGGATAAAATTTCATGTGCCAATGACTTTGTGAAGATGTCTGCAAATTGTTCCTGTGACCTGCAATGTTGCAACACAATTTTACCATTGTTAATCAATTCTTTATTACATTGATATTTAGTGGTAGTGTGCTTGCTCCTCTTTTGAAAAAAATAATTATTTGATAGTGCAATTGGAGAATTGTTGTCAGAGAAAATAGTTATTGTTCCCTCTTGTTCATGGCACAAATCCCTCAACATTCTTCTCATCAAAACTGATTTACACCTTGTTTTTGTTGTGTTAACGTATTCAATTTCTGTGGTTGATAATGACATTGTCAGTTTATTCATGGAGGCCCATGAAATGACTCCTAAACCTGAATGAAAACCATATTCTAACGTGCTCTTTCTATCATCAACAATTCCTTTCGAGTCACTGTTAATGTAACCAATGAACCTAAAATAATTCGTTGCGATGTACAAAATACCATATTCCTTTGTCCCATTGACATACCTTAAAATCCTTTCAGGTTCTTGCCAATGCATCTCCTTGGGTGTCTCCATGAACCTTGACACCGAGCTTACTGCATACATTATATTTGGTTTAGTTGATGTCAAATACATCTAGATGTCCACCATACTTGTATATAATGTCAGATTGACATTGTTCCTACAATCCTCTTTGCTTAAATTGAACCCCATGACAGTTGGGGTTGGTGTAGGCTTGTTGTTCTACATATTAAAACCTTCCAAAATGTTTGCTACATACTTCGCTTGAGAAATAAAAATATTGTTGTTGGATTGATGGGCCTTGACTGAGGTTCAAAATTAATTAGCCAAGCAAATCCCCACCCTACTAGCCCTTTTGGCATCAATCCACGCAGCACGGACTGAAGTCTCACCCAAAGTAGTATGGGAGGAGGCAGTAACCAAGTTTCTGTACCCTAAGATAGTTGTCATGTCGTTTTATACCCTAACCCTTGCTTCATGTAGGTCGATAAGCATTTTAGGGATTATCAATGTACTTCTATTATTTGGCTTTGGAACCTTTGCGAAGGTCTGTGATCATCCTTTGCGGGCCCTAAATAGGAAATTAAAACTCTTACACACCTCTATAATTACTCTTACTTCTTTTTCTACCCAGATTAGCTTAAGTATTGATTAAATTCAACATGCATTATGATTATCTACGCGTGAACAGATATTCTTACTTGCATTCATATGACAAAGTAAAAAACAGACTCATACATCAATATAGCATTAAATCATAAACCTGGTATTCAAAATGACATAACCTTATACATTCATAACATAAGTAAAAATAGCTCATACACAGATACCTCCAAAGTAATTCTCTTTATTGATGTTTCAGATCTCTAGTACGGACTCCAACTTCCATGCACACACAGCTGCAAGGGTCGACGCACTCAATTGCGGACTTCTACCCCAGACCTTTAAGCACTTAGTTGCAGAGCCTCTTCCTACTCTAAGACTCTTTGCTCTTAGCTCTCATAGACCCATTACATCATTCAATTGCCCAAAACCTTACTAAGTACTCAACTGTGTTAGACTCTTCTAAGACTCCTTTTTGTACATTCCCATGGTATACGGAGCAAGGGTGGATCTCATCAAGCCGACACAAGCTACCTAAACTAAGGGCGGAAACCCTATTTGACTATTTACATCTTCATGCTCCGTGACCACAAAATGTGAAGACTTTACATTCTGTATACAAAACTTGGGCTTTTAGCCCCAAAACTTGGGCTTTTAACCCCAAAATTTACCCTAGGGCACCTTTTCCCAACAGGCCCCCAACACAAATTTGGTGACTCGCCTCGAGTCATTCGGCCAGTTCGGAGATCTCGTCGTGAAGTTCTCTGAGCTCCACCTGTACAACTTCAACCTCGGTGGTACATTGTGTCACCGTCTACTTAGCTTGCTCGACCAACTGCTCTGTCACTAGTCCTGTGCTGTCTGCCTGTATTTTCTGCTATGTCACTTGCAGATTGGCCAAATTCCTTTCAATGGAGGTTGTCAGCTCATAGGATTCCTCTAGCGAAGGGCCCAATCTGGCCTTCAAGGCTGACTCCTTACGTTGAGTTGCATCTACATGTTCCTTCAGTGCCTTTGGTTCCTATTGCTTCGCCAACCTCTGCGTGATGGCGACGATGTGCACTGTCACTTTAACCTCACCATACCTCTACTGTAGCTACCATGCCTTAGTTTCTAGCCTTTACAGATTGGGATCTTTTGGCAGACTGGTAACTACTTCTTGCGCCTGTTCGAAGAGCGCAGTGCAATCATTCACTACTGTATTGACAGCTGCAACGACATCTTTGATAACGGCCTCACACTGCTCTCTAACTTTTGGTGGAGTCGAAGGCTAAGACCTAAACTAAAGCTCTTTGATCTTAAGGTTCAGTTCAAATTGAACCTTAGCCATCTTTTTTTGTGCCTCGCACACACCTGCAGTGATCTTTTGGTCCTTGCATCGACTGGGGCATCTTCTGGGATGTTTAGCTCTAGAATAGTCCGGCATGTCTTGGCCACCACAGCTGTTGTGCGCTTATTCTTCTCTATGATCTTCTTAAGAAGATCAATGGTGGATGTCTTTTCTATGAACATATGGGCATTGTTCAGCTTCTTCTCACTGATAAAATTCAATGCGCGTTTCTCTCGAGCCTGAAGTTTTACGATCACACCATCATGTAGGGTGTGAAGTTCTTCACTTGGAAGCGTGGCCAAGTTTAACCCAACTTTCTTGAGAGCACTGACAGTGGCCCTATCAGCCTTTGTTTCCATGGTGAATGCTCCATTCAGCAGTGTGACAGCCCTGGGTTCCATTAAGAGGACCATCTTTACTGCATCTGAGGTTCCTCATGCCAAACTGCTCGATGTCGCGCTGCCCCGCCCTACACTAGTTTGCACCTGAGTTGCCTGGATCTGCAGCTCATGTAGACCCATTTGATTGCTGACCAAGGCCTATTTATGTTGTTTCTCGAATTGCTGCAGCAGTTCCGTGGTTGCGTCCCTCACTGCGTCATCGATATTATTGAAATCAGCCTCTATCAAGGTGATTGGGTCAAGGGATGATTTTTTGGCCTTGGACTTCTTCCACAGCCCTACTTTATCCTACTCCCTTATGCACTTAACCCGGAATGGATTAATCTCCAGGTCTGCTCCTCCCTGTTCCAAGTGATGCTCCTCCTCATCTATCTGTGGATAAGGCAACTTTTGACTCCTATCATAGTTGCACTCTTCCTCTTTCTCCCCCCCTTCAACCTGATTTTTGGAAATGCACTTTTCGTCAGCTTCCTTCCTCTGTTTTTTGGTCAACTACTACATCTTTAATTTGGCATCTTCCTTCTTCTACTTTGCGGCAGACTTACTAGACCTATTCAATAAGTCTGAGGCCATGTGCCACTCTACTAGCCAACTCTCCAAAACCATGACGACTACATCGTTCATCACCAAGAATGGAAGATCATACTATTTTTGTGCGGAGTCCTGCCACGCTCTGATGGAAATGCAGTGGAATTTCACCTTGGACTCCACATATTCAAACAACTGCTCAAAGATAGTCAGTGAGAGCCACGGCTTGCAGTTGATTGTGGCGTGAATGCTTGATTCCATGAGAATCCATAATATCTTACTCTCCTTGATCCGTTCAAGGTCCTTCGTGGCCAAGAGCGAAGCGAAGTTCACTACTTTTGGAAGCTCTTGTGCATTTGGAGGAAATTTACTGTCCTTCCGTAAGTCCCACACAACTAGTACAATCGACAGCAAAAACCATGCATAGTGGAAGGTCTTTCCTTGGTCTTGCGCTTCTATGCAGTTCGTGAGGAGCTCATTGTAGAGGTAGCGCACCCAATTAAATTGTACGCCCTCCGCACACTATGTCGCTAAAGATACAATTGGTGCCGACACTTTGTCTGCGCGACACTTCCTCATGATTTTTCCTGCTAGGATCTAGGTGGCTACTTTAAGCATAGGGTCAGTTATGTTGTACATTGAGTAGCTACGCGACTTCTTAGCATGTTTGAACTTGTCGTTCATTCATTCGACGAGGTTGTACTCACCCGTCTTTCCACCAAATTCCATGGCTCGATTCAAGCCTAAATGCGGGAGCAAAGTGATCCTTTGGATCAGCATGTTAGTGATTCGTATCATATATTCTAACCACAGGCACCCATCTTCCACCAAGCATAATAGATCCTTGATCACTATCAAGTTTATGGGTGCACGGTTGTAATGCGGCACCCATAGTAGGTTCAACAATCCTGCCGTGTCCACCACTTGTATCCATTTTCTTGGCTCTAGCGTGGTCACACCATAGTATTTATAGAAGATGAAGTGCATGAATGTATCAATCGCCAAGTGGGGAAAGCACTCTGTATCTACCAAATCCCAATCCTCTAGCCTCAAATGGGGGGCGTGCACTAGGCACAGATCTTCAAATGTGATTTTGTCTGGTAGCAAGGGTGTGAAAAGTGTGATTTTGTTCTCATCGATGTCCTTCAGTACCTTGACCTTGCCTCGGCGTAGAGGGACATATGTTGGCATCTTAGATATAGGGTCTGCCCCCTCGACGACAATGTCCTCTGCCCCCATGTCAATGTCTTCCATGCCACACCAATGTCTTCTATGTCCTCATCAGGTTCCAGGTTTACCACCTTGCCCTTCTCTTATGCAGTAAGGTTTTCTTTATTTTTGTGTTTCTTGGAAACTCACGCATTGGTTGTGTTGCTTTTTGCTTATCCTTCTTTGTCTTGGGACCCTCTTTGGGTAGCATAGGCCTCAGCTTGAGTGACCTTGACGATTTGGGTACTTACGCAGGTACCTCTACACTCGCTACCTCCTGGGAAGTTCCCTCAGCTGCCATCACTTCTCCAACACTTGCAATCTCCATGGGTGCTGACATAATGTTGGTTAAGAGCTCTTGAGATTCCTTCGATAATTTCTCAAACACTGAATTCACTACCAAAGCCTTGAAATAATCAAGGTTCATGTGCGCCTGATAGCTCAACACCTCAATTCTCAAAATGTCAAGCGTTTTTCGTTGGTTGGCCATCTGTAATTTACAGGCAATTTCGAATTTGAATCCAACCGTTCCCCCCAAAATATGTTCATAAATGCTAGAGTGGTGGCATATTTTCAAAGATCTTGCTCTTAAATTTCAACTTAATTGCTGCCCCCTGCGCAATTTAGTCATTTTCCCACTGTCAAGTCATGAACAGTGACCATAACGATCACTTTCTAACCACCCTATGCGGTCTCTCCATAAATATCACAGCTCCCCTCGCGCTTCTATTGATACTATGACAATCCTCCATTCTATGCAATAACCCAATCGTGTAGCTCTATAACCCGAGTAGTTTAGTTTATACTTCACCGTCTCCTTTCAACTGTCTGGAGTGCTAAGACTATGCTTCCACCATATAGTCATCTGGCTGGATCCCCGATGAAAGGCTTCAACCAACTACCATTTACCTTCGGTGGGAATGGCTCTCCATTCAACTTCACCAACTGAAGTGCTCCACCATCGGTAATCTCCTTGATGACATAGGGCCCCATCCAATGCATCCTAAATTTTCCTATAAATTTATCGAACTTGTTTTCATATAATAACACTAAATCATTTACCTTGAAGGTGCACAATTTGATGTGTCAATCGTGCCATGCATTTTCGTGCTCCTTTTGAACTTGCTGATGGAATCCAACCAAAAACCTATCTTATTCTAGTTCTGTCAGTTGCACGATCCTTTTTTCCATGGCTCCATGATTCGCCATTGCTGTGAATGCAGCTATGCACAAACTAGGTACAATTTGTTCCATTGGAATCACAACTTCAACAACATAAACCAACTTAAAAGGCGTTTGTCCAGACACCTTCTTACAAGCTGTTCTGTAAGCCTATAGCATCGCGAGTACGCACACATCCCAGTCATTTCTTTGTGCATTGCAAACCTTCATCAGCATGCTCTTGAGTATTTTATTAAAGGCTACTACCATTCCATTATCCTGTGGGTTATACGGCATACCTTTCTCATGGTAAACCTGAAATTCCTCCATGAACGCGTTGATCGTTTCATTAAGAAAATGCGTACCGTGATGGCTCATTAAAATTTTCAGATAACCAAACCTCATCAGCACGTACTCAAAGATGAATTTTTTTTTTTGTCGCACTTGTACAGTCCTTCACGTGCTGCACCTCCACCCATCTGGTTAAATAATCAGTCTCTCTGATGATGTATCATGCACCTGTCTTCTTTCGTGGTGGGTGAATTGGTCTTACAAAGTCAATCGCCCACTTCTCGAATCACTGTAATGATATCTGTGGATTCAGAGGTAGCTCATCCCTTTGGGATGGTCTTCCAATCCTTTGGCATGCATCGCATGCTCTACAATACACTTTTAAATCCCTATGTAGTGTCGGCCACCACAACCCAGCACATAGAGTCTTCTGCGTTGTTGCTTTGCCCGCATAATGTCCTCCCTCGACTCCTCCATGAGCCTTAGTGAGGATTTTGTTTCATTCAAATTCTGGCACATAACGTCACAGTATTTCATCTGATCCCATTTTATACAAGTGCCTTACAATGATAGAAAAGTCTGTCGCGCGCACCACCAATTCCTTCTTTTGTTCGCTAGTATATCCTTCTGGATCCATTCCCGTTGTTAGGAATTGTATAATATATTCAAATTGAATATCCATGATGTGCTCTGCAAAGCGTTGCGCATAAGGTAGTCCTTCCTCCAAATTTGTAGGATCCTCACTTGTTTCAATGTGTGATAGGTGATCTTGTCCAACATTCAATTGTCCTGGTTTCACAATAACTTCAAACCATTTTATTGAAACAGCAACAACCATTTGCATATCCCCTACCCCAACACATGCTTGTTCACCAAGTACTTCAATGTAGGGTTGTCTATATACATCTTAAAGTGTCTGCCTAGCATGTAGTGCCTCAACTTTTGGAGCACGTATACCATAGCTAGACCTTCGCGCTTTGTCATTGAATAATTCTTCTCAGCTTTATATAGCTTCCTACTTGCGAATGCTATAGGATGATCCAATTATCCCTCACCAACCTGTGTTAGTACTACTCCTAGCATAATACATAACACATCCACAGGCACATGAAATTCCTTCTTCCAATCTGGGAAGATGAGGATCGACGCGGTGACCATTTTTTCTTTTACTATGTCCAAGCTCTTATGACATTATTCATTCTAGGAGAATGTAGCATCCTTTTTTAATAGTTTCTCCATTGATGCATGTAGGTTTTAACCCCATACAGAAATTACCTGCATACGAATTCTAAATCACAGAAAAATAAACAATGTGAGAGCATAACACATAAAAACACATATGCACAGATATTTTCCCCTAGATCCCAAAACCGGGACTACCAGCTTGATTTTACATTATGTTCCTTTCAATGTTTACAATACATATTTATACATGCTGAAGCATCCAATACCATGGACTGAAAAACCATCATGTCCAATACCATGGACCAAAAAAACATTGATCCAATACCATGGACCGAAAACCATCGCGTCCAAAAAACATGTGCGAAAATCATGCACAAAACCATAGGTGGGTCCGCCCAACCTAACATAGGGTCCAAAACCAAAATTTTCCGGGGCGCTGCCCAAGACCCCATAAAGTGGGGTTACGGGTACCCCTCAAACCCCCTATTAACTATGTGGAAAGAATATAACACAACCCAACAATCTCCCACTTGTTGTTTTCTTTCCACAGGGGGCCACAGGAGAGCTTAGTCATTTTTCCAGCCCTGAAACACCCATTGTTTCTCTACACCAAGAGAACTTCTCAGAGCTAACAGATTTTGTCAATGCATCTGCAGTATTCTTCAAAGTGTCCACCTTTACCAGCAACACCTTTTTGTCTTCTATCATATCCCTCACAAAGTGATACTGAACATCAATGTGCTTTGTCTTTGAATGATAAGCAGGGTTCTTTGCCAAGAAAATTGCACTTTGGCTGTCACAGTCTATCCTTATAGCTCCCTGTACTAACCCCATACTTGAACACAATCTCTGCAACCAAACTGCTGCCTTGCTTGCATGAGTGGCTGCCATGTATTCTGCCTCTGTAGTTGATAGTGCCACTACAGATTGTTTCTTACTCATCCAACTGACTGCACCTCCAAATAGGTTAAACACATACCCACTTGTAGATCTTCTCTGATCCAGATCTCCAGCCCAGTCTGCATCAACAAACCCACGGATATCCAACACTCTGCCCAATCCTGGTCTTCCTTGGTAGCACAAACCATAATCACTAGTGCCTCGCAAATACCTGAAAACCCGCTTCACTGTTGTCCAGTGCTCCTTCCCTGGTTTTGAAATAAACCTGCTCAATACTCCCACTGCATGTGCAATGTCTGGTCTAGTACAGACCATGGCATACATAAAGCTATCGGCTGCACTTGCATATGGAACCTGGGACATGTCCTCTTCCTCTTCTTGTGTCTTGGGACATTGTTCAGCAGATAAGCTCACACCTACAGGAATAGGAACCTTCACCGGTTTACTATCCTGCATATTAAACCTCTGCAATATTGTCTCGACATACTTCCTCTGGTTTGACCAGAGCTTCCTCTTTGCCCGATCTCTTTTAATTTCCATGCCCAAAATATAGTTTGCAGCACCGAGATCTTTCATGTCGAATTTGGAGGACAATTGGGTCTTCAAATCCTGGATAATTTCTTTGTCATTTCCAACCAGCAACATATCATCCACATACAAGACCAGATAAATAACACGGTCACCAATTAATTTAAATACACACAGTGATCTGCTTTGCTTCTGGTGAAGCCAAGTCCCCGTATATGTATCAAATTTCTGATACCACATCCTTGGTGACTGTTTTAACCCATACAGAGACTTCTTTAACTTGCATACTAGTTCTTTCTTACCCTTCACCGCAAAGCCTTCAGGTTGCTTCATGTAGATTTCCTCTTCCAAATCCCCGTGAAGAATTGTTGTCTTCACATCCATCTGTTCTACCTCAAAATCAAAAGCAGCAGCAACAGATAAAAGTAATCTAATAGAAGTTACCTTGGCAACAGGAGAAAAAATATCACCAAAATCAATTCCCGGCACTGGGAATAACCTTTTGCTACCAACCGAGCTTTGTATTTCTCCACCTTCCCTTCTGCATTTGTCTTCTTCTTGAACACCCATTTGCTGCCAATGGGTTTCCTTCCAGCGGGCAACTCCACCAGATCCCAAGCCTCATTTTTGTGCAAAGATGCCATTTCATCAACCATGGCCTCTTTCCAGAGTTTTCCATCCTCTGAATCCACTGCTTCCTTCACAGTTCTGGGATCATCATCAGTAACAGACAAAGCAATTTGAACAGAAAGCAGATGGACTATACCTTTCTGGCTGCCTTCTTTCTCGGGCTGATCTTCTCACAGCCGGAGTTTTGTTGGCTCTTCATCTTCTGATTCCTCCTCTGCTACAGAGTCTGATTCTTCCTCCTTTAGTTCCAAACTCTATCTTCACAGGTTCTTTGGGTTGGAACTTCCATGTTTAATAACACTCTTTCACCCTCTTTGAACACCACATCTCGACTTGTACAAAACCTACCTTGTTACTGGTTAAAGCTTATAACCCTTTTAAACCATCCTTATACCCAATAAAGATGCACTTTTCAGATTTACTATCCAACTTGGTTCGTTTCTCCTTTGGAACATGTACATATGCATCACATCCAAATACCCTCAGATGTGAAAGAGAGGGTTTATTACTAGTCCATACTTCTTGTGGAGTCTTATCCTCCAACGCTGATGAAGGTGACCTGTTGACCAAGTAACATGCAGTATCCACCGCCTCTGCCCAGAATTCCTGTCCTAACCCGGCATCACTGAGCATGCTTCTTGCCCTTTCCATCAACGTCTTGTTCATTCTTTCTGCGACTCCATTTTGCTGAGGTGTATATGGAGTAGTCTTCTGCCGTGCTATACCACACTTCTTACAGAATTCTTCAAATTCCTTGCTGCAGAATTCTCCACCATTATCTGTCCTCAGTACCAGAAATTTAATGTAGCATGTTGGGAGGGTGACTGATACAACTTGATGTGTATGAATGTGCATCTCAACACATCAAAAGTATGATTACGAAGTACCGAAATCATAGATTCAGTTAGGTAAGGATCATGTGTCATAAATGCTTTTTCAAGGTACACCGTCATTCATTATGATGGTTCTCCCCCCCAACTTAATGACGGCCTTCCACGGCACATTTTAGTGTCCTTTTTGGAATATTTAATTAAATCCATAAAATCAATAGAGACGTACATGCGGACTTACCTTTGGTGGAGTAGCAGCAACATGTCTGATGGAGTAGCAACAACAACTAGTAACAGTACAGGGAGTAACAACAACAGTGAGTAACAGGACAACGAGTAATAACAACAGTGAATAGCAGCAACAGTGAGTAACAAAACAACAAGTAACAACATGTAACGACAGCGGCGGAGTAACAACATTTGCGAGGTAATGGCACCGGCAGAGTAACGACAATTGTGGAGTAACGGCACCGACAGAGTAACGACAATTGTGGAGTAATGGCACCGATAGAGTAACGACAGTTGCGGAGTAATGGCACCAGCGGAGTAACAACAGTTGTGAAGTAACGGTAGTTACGGAGTAACAACAATTATGGGGTAACAACACTTAGTGGAGTAACAGCACCAATTGTTACATTTCTCCTCACTATATTTCTTTGTTATTCCTGCAAAAGACAAATAAGTAGGTAGCAACAGTATATATATATATATATTATATATATATATATAATATATATATATATATTATATATGTATGTATGTATCTATTTTGGAGTTTAGATAGAGTGAGAGTATCCTCATTTCCAATGACCATTAAATTAGATAAAGCGGAAAGATTTTTAACAAAGGCATCTTTAAAGGCTAGATGGTGGAATAGTTTGAGACGGTGTCCGTTTTCTAAGAACGAGGTATGGTTCTCATCTATTGTACTCAGTATAACCATTCCATTGTTGAACACTATGTCCACTTGATATTGACCCATCCAGCGAGTGCAGAGCTTGCCTTTGAAATCCTTAAATCGGGAGTCATACAGTAACGCCCAGTCCCCTACATGAAACACCTTAGTTTTGATAAATTTATCGTACCATTTCATCATTTTCTATTTAACAACAATAGTTTTCTGAATAGATACAGCTCGAATCTCATCCAACTCATTCATCTATTCCAATCGATATTTCTGTTCTTCTGATAGATCTAAGCGTACTTCAAGAGATGTTCTGAATTTACTAATCTCAAATTCCATGGGAAATAAGGGGGATTTCCCATAGACTAGTTCAAATGGATGAAACCCGGTTGTATTCCGCCATGTTGTCCTGTATGCCCATAGAGCTTCTAGAAGTTTTTTTGCCCAGTCCTGGTGATGGCTTGCTACTATCTTTGTCAAGATATTTTCCAATACCTTGTTTGTACTTTATACCTATCCATTTGCCTGGGGATGATAGGGGGTTGTCACTCTATGTTTGACCCCATATTTCTGCATCAACTTTTCTATCATATGAGATGTGAACTGTGATCCACCATCTAATACAATTTCCCTTGGAGTCCCATACCGAGCAAAGATTTCTTCAAAAAGAAAATATGCCACTACTTGCTCTGTTTCTCTCGTGACTACTCTAGCTTCCACCCATTTAGTTACATAGTCAGTATAGACTAAGATGTAAGCTTTCTAATGAGAAAGTGGGTTAAAGGTCCCAACAAAATCAATGGCCCATTTCTCAAATGGTTCAAGGACTATCTGGGGTTGAAGAGGCATTTCATCTGCTTTCCCAGGTTGTCCCATCCGCTAACAGCTATCACACCTTCGAACATAATCCCAAGCGTCATGAAAGATGGAGGGCCAATAATATCTCATTTGTAGCACCTTATGACCTGTTCTTTTGTCTGCAAAATGTCCTCCACAGGGTCCATCATGTGTAGCTTTTAATATCTCAAAAATATCATCTTCTGCCACACAATGCCGAATCTGTTGGTCAACCCCTGTATGGAAGAGATATCCTATCATACATGAATATCAGGTACTCTAGTGAATGATCTTCCTTTGCTCCTTATAGGATAGATGACAAGGAACTTTACCTGTAGGAAGATAATTAGCAATATCTACATACCACGGAGTGTTAGCAGAAACTGCAAAAAGATGCTCATCTGGAAAGTTATCTTCAATTGGTGTATCCTTACCATCATGTTCTATCCTAGATAAGAAATCTGCAACCACATTGTGCTTCCCTAGTTTATCTACTATGGTAATATGAAATTCCTGTAGTAGCAACAACCCTCTTGTAATGCGACCAGGGGTAATAGGTTTGTTCATTATATACCTGATGGTTGCATGATCATTATGCACAAAAGTAGGACACCAGGTAATGTAGTGTCAGAACTTATTGATGGCATAAACGATAGCAAGTAACTCTTTCTCAGTCACTGTGTAGTTTAATTCAACGTGGGCCAAATTTTTACTAACATAGTATACTGCATATGGTACCTCATCCTCTTGCTCTCCCAACACTGCACCAATTTTTGTTTGAGAGGCATCTGTATGAATGTGGAAAGGTAATGCCCAGTTTGGTCCTCTAAGGATCGGAGCACTGCAGTCTAATTATTTAATTTTTGTAAAGGTTGTGTCACAGTCATCTGACCACAAAAATTATGAATCTCTTGTTAGTAATTGAAACAGTGGGTGTGCTACTTTTGCAAAATTTTCTATGAAACATCTATAATAACCAGCACAACCAACGAAACTGTGTACCCATGTGGTTGTCTTAGGTATTGGGAAGTGCATAATTACCTTTATCTTTGTTGGGTCCATCCTAATCCCTTTGGCTGAGAGAAAATGTCCCAAAACGATTCCTTCTTCCGTCATCATGTGACATTTTACTGTACTTAGAGAGACACATGCTTGTATACACCTTGCAAGAATTTTTTCCAAATTTTTCAACCCCTCCAAAAACGAGTCCCTGTATGGAGTAAAATCGTCCATATAGATTTCAACACTGTTGTCTATCAAGTCAAAGAAGATTCCCCTAATTTCCCTCTGGAATGTTGCAGGAGCATTACATAGGCCAAAAGGAAGGACCTGGTATGCAAATGTTCCCCAGGGGCATGTGAAAGTGGTCTTGTCCTAGTCCTCAGGAGTAATCTGGATCTGGTTATATCCACTAAACCCATCTAGAAAAGAGAAAAAATTCTTGCCAACCAATGTGTCTAAAACTTGATCAATAAATGGCAAGGGAAAATGGTCTTTCTGTGTTTCCTTATTTAACTCTCGATAATATACACAGATTCACCATTTTCCATTCTTCTTGGGGACCATTACTAACGGTGAGACCCATTGACTATCTGAGATAGGATAGATAAAACCTACATCCAATAATTTCTGAAGCTCTTTTTTCATAAAAATTTTCAGTGCAGGGTTCATTCTCCTTTGAGGTTGTCTTATAGGACAACAATCTTCCTTGATATATATGTGATGGGTGCATAAGTTGGCAGGGATCCCTTTCATATCTGCGTAATCCCAGCCGAAGGCTTCTTTATGTTTCCATAGAAGGTCCACAAGTTGCTTATTCTGGGATTCTAATAGGTTTGGATTGATATTCAAAGTTTTCCCAGGTTCCAATTCCACTTGAACACTTTCATGGGGTGTATCAGGAGGTGGCTCCTCTAATCCTTCTATTGTTTCCATAGTTTCCTAAGTCTCACAACTTAGGATATGTTCGAGGATCTGCTAGTTTGGTTGTAAAATGGAGCAAGGATCATCCATGAAGGAAGTGATTACATCATCTTCCACTTCCATTTTCCACTGAAGTGCCTATCCAATAATGAGGACTGGCCTTACTTCATCTTCCGTTTCAGCCTGTACCACAAATACAACTTTCTTGGCACCTACTTTTTTTGTGTGTGGATTTGGTTCTGCCGGTGGATATAGCACTAAATTCTTAATGTTATGTCCATTAGAAATAACCATATTCCCTGAGCGACACCCATTGTAAGCATCTGCAATGGCCAGCAATGGTCTACCCAAAATCAAGGGATGACCGCCAACTGAAGATTGTGTATGTACTACCAAGAAATATATGGGGTAATGCCATGAATTCACTGAAATTGTCACATCTTCCAATTTCCCTATAGGTTTGACTGTAGATCAATCTTCTAGTTCCAATACTGTAGGTGTACGCTTCAAATTGCGAAGGCCCAACGGATGCATGGTTTTAGTGGTGATGACATTGATGGTAGCACCCAAGTCTACCAGCACATTTGAAATCTCTACCCCATTAATTTGTACTGTCAAAATTGGGTTCCCTAGATCTCCATATTTTATCGGCATTGATTTTCCCATCATAAAGTCTGATAATTTTCCCATAACATGTATAGTGAGGGGATCTTCAGTTTTCTTGGTGGGTTTATTTGAACAATATTCCCTAAGAGTCTTTGCATAGATTGGAGCATCCTTCATAGCTTGTAACAAGGGAATTTTAACAAATAAGTTCTACAATTCTCCTAATAACTCAAATTCAACTTGAGGGCTTGGTTTACTCATAATTAGTCTCTCTGGGTAAGGTGGTTTAGATTGATGTTGTTTAACAGGAGGCACCTAGTTTCTATCAGTTTGTTTCGGCTCTTTACTAATCGGTTCTGCCTCCTTACCTTCACTATCAAGTTATTTAATGATAACTGGAGGAGGTTGGATGTTAATTGTCCAACTTGATTGCAGATTCATTTCATACAACTCTGCAGTGGAGATACTATATGAAGGCAGGTTAAGAACATCAGCTTGATGAGCTCCCTTATTGTTAGGATTAGGGTTAGGTTGCATTGGAAGATGAGGGTGGGCAGACTGGTTACTAGGAGGCACATTGGAGGGTAATTGGAGCTACTTCTGAGGTATTTGCTAAGGAATATACTGAGGCATCTGCTGAGGAAACTGACCAAGAGGGGATCCTCGCCAAGTTGGAGCCCATGAAGAGCTCATACTAGCTTGAGGGTTCCACTACTGCCAAGGTGGATACTAGTATTGCGGCCACATGGTGGGGTAAGGCATGGTTTGAGGATTCATATTGTAATGATTGAAATACTGAAATGGATTTGGGTACATAATCGATGGTTGAGGTTTCCATGGCTTCCTGGATCCCATGAGGTACAGTTGCTCTGTGTCTTCCCTCGTTCCTTGAAATACTACTTTCAAGACTGGCAAGGAAGGGCATGAGCTTTACGCATGATTGAGCTCACATATCACACATTTCTCTATGGAATTTAGCAGACATTCCCTTTCCGAGTGCTTCTTCCTCCACTTCGGACAAAATATTGCCACAGTCCTGTCCAGTGCCAACTTCTTCTGTTTTACTTGTAGAGTGTCCATTTGCGCTGACAGGGTGCTCAAGATATCTGTCCTTAAATTGTCTAGCAGGCTTCCGATTTCTGCTTTTGTAACACCCCCGCCAGACCCCTTTGCTAACCGGATCCCAAGCTTATTCCTTGCAAGCCCCCTCGAGCACAAAATACATAAATTTCAAATATCTTTGAATGTCTCCTTCGAGAAGTTTCCCTTTCCCATGATGTTTAATAGTTCTATTGAGTCCTCTCGACAGGATCGAAGGAGGATAATTTTTAAAATTTCCTTATCCAGGGTAGAATGACCTGACCTCTATAAGGTGTACTTGAACCTTTCCACACAATCTTCCAAGCTTTCATCTTCCTTTTGTGTGAACTTGAATATTTCCTCCTTGATGTTCCAGGATTTACAGTAATCCAGGTATTTCTCCAGAAAAGTTGTTTCATATCATCCCATGTGGAAATGGATTTTCCTCCGAGGCCCATGAACCATCGCAAAGCCATTCCTTTTAGTGTAGACAGGAAAATCTTTAGTTTCTAGGCATCTGTTGTGTAGTCATTCCCCCGACACACTATGTCAAACTCAAATAGAAATGTGTTGTGGTCTTCTAAAACAAGCCCATGAAAGTTTGGTAAGGCTGCCAATGGAATAGGTTTTGTAGGGGCGCTAGCTCCAAGATCCCTGATTTGAAAATCGATGGTGGAGGTTGTGGGAGCCATAAATATCTTCCAATACTCATTGGGGATTTCAACGGGCTCTATGGAGGGTGGCAGAGGATTCTTTACCACTGGAACTTGAGTTTCTTTAGTAGCACTTCCCTGGTCTATTAGTGACGCAAGTTTTTGCTCGTTTTCTTCTCCCAAGGCCTGATGGCTTGACCCCTTGGCTGCAACTTCCTTTCCCTTACTGGAGTAGTCTAACCCTGTCGATGTTCTACTTGTAATTTCTTCCTCTGCTATCACCAGCGCAAGATTCTCCGGATCAGATCTATTGCTAGAGGAACCTATTGTGTTGAATCACCAAAGAATGTCGTAGCCAACACTAGTTGCTCCACTGACTGTCCCTCGAACTTCACTCTCCTTGCCCCTGCCCTTGTAGTTGTGCAAGAGAATGCTTCTAATTCAACCTTTGCTATGATCTGTTGGATATAGGTTTTTCTTCCCAAATCTGGTCCTCCCCTCTTTGGGGCTCTCCCTCTACCCCTCGTATTTGATTCTTTTTGCATACAAAATTTGATATGATGGAGGGTCTTGGTATGAACCTATAATGCTTCAATCTTGCAGTAAGGTGTCAAAGGACCACTCCTTCCCCAAGATGAAAGAACTCATAAAAAATACAAAGGCATCTAACAAAACAAAAATCTAGGGTTTCCAGCCCGAAGCAGGGTGTCTAAGGACTCCTCCCCCATGGGACAAGAATCAAAAATAGATGCATGCCACCGGAGCCCTAATACTTCCATCTCTGAAGTAGGGCATCAAAATACTCCTCCCTCCCCAGGGTAAAAGCTATGGTTTTCCAAAAAAGGAAACACACAAGCATTAAAAAGAAATAAATCTTACTTAGGGCCTGGAGCAAGGCGTCAAAAGACTCCTCCCTCCCCAGGACAAGAGAATGGCCCAAAATCAAACAGAAAACCAAAAATAGATAAGCATAAAGAATACCTATGCTCAGGACCTAAAGCAGAGTGAGAAAACTTGTTCTCTCCCCAGGACAAGAGATTGACCCTCTGGGTGGTCTAGATCATTGTTTGTACCTTGTTAGCCTCCCCGACAATGGCACCAAAATATTGGTGTCCAGGTATGACCAATTTATTCACCCTTCCGATATAAAATTATCAATCCGGGTGCGTATCCTTTCAAGGCAATGCACAAGGTATATGCAGGGGCAAATGTGTAGTCCGTTCTGACCAAGGGTTTGTGGTTTAAGATTCAAAGCATGACTGTGAGATTACGCTAACTACAGAACTTCGGAAATAATCATAAACAGGAAAGAACTATAACACAAGCACAAACTAGTAAATGATACACACAAAAAGACGCAAAACTTGATCAGAAGAGTGGGCCCAGCTCTCTGATCAAGGTTGCATTAATCACGGAAGATATTGGAGTAGAAAAATAGATGGCATTTTATTAATCAGTAAGAAGTGGTTACAATAGTGATGGGAGAACCCATTCACAGGAACAATCTGCATTTTATAAACAGCAAGATAGATTAACAGATCTCCCTGAAACATTGTAACCGCATGTTCAAAATGTACATCAGTTGGAACAGCACAATCACTAGATGTTCCGAGATAGAAAAAAGGTCCAAGAATAGTTCTAGGGAATCATGACTCCAGCTGCGTGGCTTCCTTATATCTGGTTGTTACTAGATCTGTTGTGAGATGCTAAAGTGAGGGTTCCTATAATCCAAGTTGCGATAAAACACATGTTTTAGTCCACGAATAGATAAGATCTATGAATTTACCTCATTAATTATAATGTTCCAAATGGACAAGTCAGGGGATTTACCTTGAAGTTTTAGCATAACATCATAGGTAAATGAGTACAAAAAGGTCAAAAAGGATAATGGAAATGGATAGAAAGATGGCCTGATTTGGTACCCAACAGATACCTTGCAACCATACTTATTGGGGCAGCGTTTCCAAATCCACATAGACCATCAAAGCCTTAAATATTTTTTGGAGCAACGCCTATCCTCACCACGACAAAATAAATGGATTGCCAAAATGTTGGGATATGATTATGAGATAATTTACAAGAAAGGGCGCAAAAATGTCATAACAAATGCTTTATCATGCCAATTTGAGGAGGAAAGCACCTTGCTCACAATCTCCCTTCCTATTCCAGAATGGATTGAAGAGGCTCACAAGGAATGGTTTTCACATCCTCTACTCTCCCAACTCATTAATAAATTGCAGGCAGATCCAAATTCCACATCGACCTACTCTTGGCAGGATGAGATTCTTCACTACAAGGACATAGTCATGATATCACCAACATCCACCCTCAAAAGTTGCATTTTGGTAGAGTTACATGCATCTCCCACTGTAAGCCATTCAGGCTTTCAAAAGACTTATGCTCGCACTCGACGTTCATTCTTTTGGACAAGCATGAAAAAGGACATTCTTAGTTTTGTAGCTGAGTCTGATGTATGTCAGTGCCACAAAGGAGAAATAGTCAAATCCCTAGGCAAATTACAACCATTGCCCATCCCGACCTCAATCTGGATGGAGGCTTCTATGGACTTCATTACGAGTCTTCTGAAGTTAGGAAACAAGTCAATCATCATGGTGGTTGTGGACAAAATTTCTAAGCATGCTCATTTTTTTCCCTACCCCACCCTTTTACACGTGCTTGGGTGGCTCAATCTTTCAGGGACCAGATCTTGAAATTGCATGGCATGCCCACTTCCATTGTGTCTAATCGTGACCCGATCTTCACCGGTAACTTTTGGCAGGAACTCTTCAGGCTACAAGGTACCCAACTACAACTCAGTTCTTCCTATCATCCCCAAACTGATGGTCAAACTGAAGCAGTCAACAAATATCTAGAGACCTATCTTAGGTGTTTCACTTTAGAAAAGAAACCTCTATGGGTACAATGGTTACCTCTAGTCGAATGGTGGTATAGCACTAACTATCATGCCACCACCAAAATGACTCCATATGAAGTCATTTATGGCCAACTCCCTCCTTCACCTACTTCTTATATCCAGGGATGCTCGAAGGTGTAAGCAGTGGATCAACTCCTGCATAACCACACAACCACGCTGGCCCACCTCAGAGAGAATCTCCATCAAGATCAATACCGCATGAAGCAATAGGTAGATCAACATTGTTTAGAACACAAATTTGAAGAAGGGGATCAGGTATTTTTGAGGCTGCAACCATATAAGAAAACTTCACTCAAAAACAAGGGTTGCCAGAAATTATCTCCAAAATTCTACGGACTGTATCAAGTACTTCAACGCATCAAATAGGTAGCCTACAAGATAGCTTTGCTAGCCATGGCAAAAATCTATCTAGTCTTCCGTGTCTCATGCCTCGAGAAATTGATTGGGAACCATTGCCGAATTCAAACCAATCTACCGGAATTGGATGAATAAGGTTCAATTTAGCTCCAACCTGATTAGTATCTTGATAAGCGAGAACGGCACCTACGCGGCTGCACGATCAAGGAAGTCCTCGTCAAGTGGAAGGACACGTCTCCAGAAGATGCGACCTAGGAATCATTCATTGTCCTTTAGCAGTTTCCATAGCTTTAGCCTTGAGGACAAGGCTAGTTTTATGGGGGAGGGCATGTTAGGGTCCAATCCTAACCCCCTTATTTATGTAATAGGGTTGAGTCATAGTTATAATTAAATAAAGAGTCAATAAATCCCATATTAATAATTGTATGTGGTTGACCCGCATTCAAAAAGGGACCAAAGTTAGTTGCAAATGGGCCATGGTATTAGATAGATGGTATTAATAAGAACCATGGTATTGATCCATGGTGCATGTATGAATCCTATATAAAGGATAGAGACTCCCCTCGAGGAGCATCGTGTCTTATTTTGTAATTGAGCCCAGCTCTATTACAAGTTGCCCCCTTGGAGAGGCAAGTGAACATTGCTTTCCTTTCTGAATAATAAAATACTTGTTTTTATTTCTTATTGTTCTGTGTTTTAGGTATATTTCTTCACATGTTTGGTATTCTGGTATCTTCTCGTAGGTCAAGAGCATAACACATTATATTCTGGGGAATGAAACGCTCATCCACATAGACCACCAACCCTTGCAGTTCATACAGACACAAGGGAAGTTGTTGAACGATCACCATTAGAAATGCTACACATACCTACAACAATTCCATTTAAACATTAATCACAAGAAGGGAAACACCAATAATGTTTCATACTACCTCAGTCAGCCACCAATCATGGCATTGATCACTATGCTCCACTTAAATGGGAATGAGACTTCGGGTTGTCCACATATTTACGAGAGTAATCTGTAATTTGGCAGCACATACCAGACACTCCTGGAAGATAAGTATGTTCCAAATTTTCACCTCCAGGATGCACTATTTTTCCACCTGGAACACATATATGTTCATTCAAGTGAGCATGCCAAGATGATTTGTGAGGTGCACTACAGTGAGGTCACTAGAAATTTCAAAGTAGAGAAAACAATGGAAATATTGCAGAAGTATTTTTATTGGCCGAAGCTTCGTCAGTATGTTGGGAGGTACATTAAATCCCACATCGCTTATGCCATTGCCAAACCAACCATCAAGAAGAAAGACTTATATACTCCTCTACCTACTCCTAGTCAACCTTGGGAATCCATCTCCATGGATTACATGTTGGACCTTACTTCTACTAAGCACGGTGACGACTATTTTTTCGTGGTCATCAACATATTCTCTAAGATGGCAATTATGGTGGCCTGCAAGAAGAGTATCACAGAAGAGGCCATTGCTAAGCTCTTCTTTGAGCTTGTGTGGGTACACTTTGAGATCCCACAGTCCATTGTCTCTGATCAAAACAACATGTTCCTAAGTAAATTTTAGTTAAGTCTCTAGTCGATGCTGGATACCAAACTCACTAATTACATGGCTTTCCATCCCCATACTGATCGTCAAATAGAAGTCATCAACATGATGACCGTAGACATTTTTCGCATGTACAACGTGAAGCATCCATGCACATGGGATGAAATCCTCCCCTATGTCTAGCATAGCTACAATAGAGCTTTCCACAGCCAAGCAGACCACAACCCCTTTCAGGTAGGGTTGAGATCTCAACCATTATGTCCCATTAATGTGGCCACACCATTGAAATCTACTCAAGCAGATTATGCTCATGTCCAATCTGAAGCTCACAGGGCTAATAGCTTCAATGAGCGCATTCAACACATCCACCATAAAGTCCATGATATATTGGAAAAATCCACTACTAAGTACAAGCAACGCTATGATCAACATTAGGTGTCACACAAGTTCCAAGTGGACAAAAAAGTTTGGGTATATTTGTAGAAGGAGCATCTCGCTGGACCCCATCACAAGCTTTACCCACTCCGAAATGGGCCATACACCATCACTAAGGCTATATGGGACAATTATTTTGAGCTTAGAATTCCACAGTTTCTTGGCCTGCACCTAGTGTTCAATGTAGACTGCCTTCGGCCATACTTCCCACCATTTATGGACACATCTCACATTGCAGAACAACTCACAACAATAGAGCTAAATTCGGACTGCATTGAATAGATCACAACCGATTGGATCATGGACACATAGATCAAGAACACTCACCAGTAGAAGATCCAACTATATCAAGTTGTCAAATCTGACCAACTCCTACACCAAGGCAAGTGGCTCACCAAGGACCAATTTCAGTATAATTTTCCCCATCTCAAGGAGGCACTCAACACAATGGGGACCATTTCTTCCTCGGGGGGACTGATCTAGGTGGATATTTGTGGCCACCTGCCTATTCCACTTGGACCCCCAACACTATCTCCTTCATTTTTTCAGTTTCCTTAATTGTAGCACAGTTTATTATTTTTGGCATTCTTTCATGTCGTGAACTTCTAGAGCCGTCTTGAGGCTGTAAATGATGTTTTTAGGAAAAATGGAGAGACCAAAAAGACCCAAATTAGATCACCAATTAGTTTTTGGCCTCTGCTTTGAGCTCTTCTAAATGAGGTATTATGATAGCCAAAGGAAGATTGTATGCCAAAGTTACGACATCGGGAAGTTGATGTGCCAATTTACCCAAAAGGGGCCCACAGTTTTGGCGCTTCCTCTTCTAGGGTTAGGTTTTTGGATGTTTAGGGTTTTCCATTGTTTCTCAATAATAAATAAGCCTTTGAACCTCATTATAACATAGTTCAAATGTATGTAGCCACCACATCTCTTCTCAGAGATAAGATACCATCCCCCGAGCTAGTTTATTTACATCATGTTTGTAAGCATATGTCAATATTCTGATATTAATGAAAAGAAGTATTATTTTTGCTGCATTTATGTATTGATGGTTATATGTGTAATTTGTTGTATTCATGTTTAATTTCAGATTAGGAAGTGTCTTTTATATGGAAGTCACATAGATTATAATGTTGATCTAGTGTGGAAGTGTCTTGTATATGGAAGTCGCATAGATTATAATGTTTTCAGAATCTCTTGAATATGAGATACACATGATGCACAAATTTTACATGATTCTTTGTACAAGATAGTATTTGGATGATCTCGTGTGAAAGTGTCTTGTATATGGAAGTCATGTAGACTATAGATAACATCAAACGTGTCTTCCAAATACTTTTCATATGTCATTTGATAAGGATGGATAGAGTTGCAATAACACTTTTTCCTTTAGAATACATTCATTTGTAACTTGTATTGTTTGAATGATGCACTTTAGAATAAATTCATTTTGAACATTTGTTGTCGTCTGAATTATGCACTGTAGTTGAAGGGAACACCGACATTTTGTCAATTATTGACATGTAGAACTATGAAGTCTATCACTATTACTCATGCCAAATGTCTCTTTTGGAAAACTCCAAATGTTACTAATTGCAACAAATGGATTGGCATGGATGTTTGTTATGTTTAACATTCCCTCAACCTCATTAATATTTCAATATTTCAATATAATTAAATTGTTAGATATTACAATACAATATGATGTAAAAATGTGAAATAATTTAATAGAATCTATATTCTATATTTTATGAAACTACCTTTGTTCTTAGAGCAATCAATTTGTTGAGTCTTATGAATGTTGATTTGCAAGTGCACAATAAATTGTTTTATTTTTCTCTTCATTTTACAAGATTTCAAATAGCACCAATGGTTTATGTTTGTTTTATTGAAATGAAACGTGAAATAAATGTAGAGAACAAGTAAACTTGTATTTGAAAAATGCATTATTATGAATAGTATGTGGTCTAAATTTTGTTTTTGTAAATGCACGAAGCTATGTATCACTAAGTTTGTACATATTTTTTCTTTACCTTCTTCTAATTTCTCATATTTGATCTCTAATTCATATTGCACACTTGTCCACTTTGCAAATGTTACAAGTGCAACAATTTTTCCAATTGCAAAGGTAGATTTGGTGGTGAGTTGCTTTATTGTTGTGGTTGGAAGGAATTTATATTCTTTACAAACAACTTGTATTGTTTCCAATGTACTTGTAAAATGAAAGACCAATATGAAATTGCAGTATCCATGATCATACCATATTTTTGGGGAGAGTTCAAAATTTTTGATGCAAACTCCTTGACCAACAAGTTTGGTTTCAATATGTGCGATTAAGTTTTACGGCATATTTACTGTGATTGCCATCTGTTCTTGTGTGTTAACTAAGTCAACATTGAATAGGTTTAGTCAATGTGCCCCATGTGCTTGATCAATTGTTGTTTTATATGTGACCAACACATATCCATGAAAGAATCTTCCTACTTTTAAGATTTTGAGATCTTCTATTGTTATTGGATTAAATTTGCTATGTGTGTCCTATATTTCAAGATCTTATTTGTGTTTGTGTATACAACAATATTTAGTGAGTGCAACTGAGCATAAACTCTTCTTAATCAAGTTGGTACGAGTATACATGAATGTTTACCTCTTTTTAGGTTGCCATGGTATATATTTTGTCTGAATGTCCTCATGTTGCCTTTTCATATTGTTTGTCTATATAAAAAACTGCTACAACCTCTTAGGTTTGCAAGAGAAATGTATTGTATTCAATGGTAAATATAAATTACGGATGAAAATATACAAAAACAAAAAGACACATGGGATGCATTTATTTCGAGTTTTATGTTTTAAAACATTGTTTAAAACCTAAAACTACAAGAATGATATTGAATTTGTTGTTACATACCTGGATTGTTCCAAGTAAACCAGAGATGCAAGAAAATTTAGATTTTGTTGTGATCAAAATATTTGGCAAAGTGTATACCATGTTTTTATTAGAGAGGTAGCAAAGAATAAATTATGCTATTATTAGACCAATATGCTTTTGCGACATTGGTTTCACATTGTTCAATAGGTAAATTTTTCCAGATATGATCTATTATTCTTTTTTATCATGGACATAACCTATTTGTTATTTCTTGTAAATTTCTTATTTCCATAGATTCCTCCAGAGTTCTACTCCGGGGTATTTCTAATTGAATATCAACATTGAAATCACTAATAACTAAGAAAACACAATCATCATATGTAGTATATGACTTTGCGTTTCTAAATATTTATATTATTGTAGATACTTCTTCAAATGGTCCTACATAAATGATGATTAATAAAATTGGTTGTTGAAAGTGAATGTCAATTAATGTGAGTTCAATTTTGTTGTCACTAATTTTTTGTTGTTGTTTTGATCGATTATTTTTCTATACAAGTAAGGATGTCGTGTGTGGAATTTTCTATGATAAATTTGAATGATAGAAATTGTTATTTTTTGGTTGAATGTGCAAGTGAGTTTCTTGAAAAGATATGATCATAATGTCCATTAAGTTTGTAGCATGGACGACGTCACTAATATGTACATGGAATTTGTGTGTATTTATGGTTTCAATTAATAAAACATTGGTAGGAATTATTTATTTTATGGTGGAATGTGAAAGTGATTTTCTTGAAAATATATGATCATAATGTCCATTAAGTTAGTGTCATGGACGATGTCACTAATATGTGCATGTAAATTGTATATTAATGGTTGCAATTGGTAAAACATTTGTGTTGTCAGAGTTTTTTTTTGGCAAAACCTAGTTTCCATGGATAAATTCTTTCTAGTTGTGTCATATCATTTAATATCTTCTTCTTTATATGAAATTTTCCAGGTGCTTGGGGTGCTATGTTGTTAATCAAGTATAATAAATCAATGGCTTTAACATGTGATAATGCAGTATATGCTAGCCCATGTTTTGTAAAACCATGTGATAGTGCATTATATGCGAGCACATGTTTTGTCACAACAATTGGGTCAAATGCAAGTGCATCCGATGTTAGTTTTTTCATTCGCTGTATTGTTCGTGCACAAGTTAATTGTATTATAAATTATTTTGGTATTGTGATTTGTAATTTGTGATACATTACTAATGGTTTTGCAATTCAAAAGATTAGTGGCCAAGTTGGAAAGATATTCATTTCATATAGCTCACTGAATTTGTTTCTTTAGTGTTTCCCGATGTTTGTGTCTTAAAACTAGATACAAACAATGTCATTTCCATTGTTATTACATTTGTACATCCTGAAAATTCCTTTAACATCTTTGACTAATCCACCATTAGTGTTTTAGTTTCCTACATATAGCTCAACTAACATGTTTTGTTTGACTATAATTGTTGGAAATGTTATTGTCTTCCCACATGCAAAAATTTTGATCCAACAATATCAAATTCATCAACAACACTGAGTGTTATGTATTGATCATGTGCTAGCAAAACCATTTTTGTATTATGATTATGGGCATCCTCGTTTCAGTAGAAAATGTATGGGAAAAGTGGACTTAAAGGTTGGGGTCTATGGAAATTGTCATCTTTGTATGCATAGAGAGAGCATCTGTTGGGTATACATACAAGCTTTGGAAAAAATTCACCTACTTCCGAAACACTTGATATCTTTATCATTTTGCATATTTAATCTCATCCTATTAATACATCGATGAACAATGTGTCTTTTTGACTTGTTGTATGTAATTGATAAAATTGTATTTTATCTTTCCAAACGTAATATGGAATTATGTTTTTGTTGATTCTTGGGCTTTCAATATTAGAGAGTCTCTTGCAAGTTTTTCCCAGTATAAATCTCTAGATAAAAACATGTCAATGCTACCAAAATATGAAGTTGGTGTGTGCAGGATTTGGCAGAGTCACTTATCAAACTAGTAAAATGTTGTTGCACCAAAAAGTGATTCCTCTTATCAATCTAGTAAAATTTTGTTACACCAACAAGTGACTCCTCGTATATAAGAACTACACAAAGTTGCTGGAAATTATTTGATAACGTATCATTTTTTTCATTATTTAGTGAAGGACAATCTATCTTATTAAATGACATATAGATTGCATCATGCAATGTGACATCACTTGCATTGAATGCATCTTTTCCTGGATATGTAGTGATCATTCCTTTTTGTTGTGATGCATCATAAGGAAATGTATCAATATGTATGTGTACTAAGGACTAGAAAATTGCATTTGCCTTTAATGTTATTCTTATTCCTACACCTCCAGTCAAGACAAAATGGATTGGTTCATCTATCCTATAGATTTTTCTTGTTAACGCATCAATTACTAATTTTTCTTGTTCTGTGTTTAATTGTCATATGATGTTATAGTAGTATTTGTTTTCCAATGTACATAGTTGTTTGAGAATTTCATATGGTCTTATAGATCTTATATTAAAATTATTTATATGTTTAAAATGTTGTAAATCAATTTCGAAGTCATAGTTTTCATATTTTTCATCCATGAATTTTATTGAATCTAATATTATTTGTTTCATTTGGTTTGAGATTATCTATGTTAAATAATTATCTTGTACTCTTTTTTCATTTAGTTTGGGACTATCTATGTTAAATAATTGTTCAGTTTATGTCTATTACATTGACTGCATCATCAATGTCACACAATGTACATGTCGTAATAAAACTATTTCTTTTTCAATTTTTCTTAATTGTTTTTTCCAATACCTCATGCATAGATTCCCAAGTTGGGTGATGTTTCTTGATCATAGACTCATTGGCTCAATAAAAATAGTATAATATTAATTGTTCCCTTCAATAATTTTCAATTTCATTGTATTTTTTATACCTCACGTAATGAATCTCATATGGATTATTTTCTTTTTTCTGTTTTGGCAATTCTTTATATAACTAGATGAAAATTATGTTAGACATATAGCATCAATATCTATAGGTTGTGGAATATAATAGTCGATGATTAATGGGCACATTATGTCTTCAAAGTCATATGGTTCCTTTTGCAAGTCCTTTTTTCTTTTAAGGACAAATGTTTATCCATCGATAAGAGATGATTTTTGTGTTTGTTCTTAAATGTCGATGTAAGTTTTTTGTATTATTTTGTCATGTAACAATTGTAGTGCCATTTACAGTTGCATGTGAATTGAGTATAAATTGTGATTCAATATTTGCAATCCAAATGGGTGGAATGTGTCGTGCAAATCTATTTGTCCAAGTCTTAGTTGGATTTCTTTGGAACAATAAAGTTTTGTGATTTAGCATACATTGGATAGCATGTATGTATTCATCATGTGTTAATCTAGAAAAAATTTGGTGTCAATATTTGTATTTACCATAGATTGGTGCATATTTTATCCATAATAAGCCATGTTCATGCTTAGTTCCTCTACTTTGGAATTATTTCACATAGGAGTAGTCATTGGTTTCTCCATAGTACTTTTGATATGAGGTTTTAATTGACATATTGCATCCATCCTATATCTATAGCAATGTGAAAAAGTTATAGGATCATTTCTTATTAATAAGTGGAGCCCATTTTCTTCTAATTCATTTTCTCTTGGACTTGTAGTGTTTTCCCTTGTATGCCTTAATGCACTCATAAGAGGCTCCCAAAGATTCTTTGTGCTACTAAAGCAAACAAATAAAGTAAGTGGGTATAGATTTCAAATCATTGCATATAATTTTTTTACACATTTGTTGATCGTAGTTTGGTGAAGTGTGAACTATTTTAAAGTCCATGTATTGAATGTTGAATTTCATAATGTGATACGAATTTGGCTTTCATTTGACATCTTTTACAAGTATATTTCTTCCTTTCAACTGACATTTTCTAATTCTAATCGACATAGTATTCAATACTTGGTTTATGATAATGTGAATTACTTTATATAGCATGTTATTTGTATGGTAAGTGAGGTCAATATTTGTATGCAAGACTTTTCATTTACATATATTTTCATATGTAAAATTTTTCAACATATCACTTGGTCATTTGTTTCCATAGAATAATGATGGAAAACTCTTTTCTTCTAAGTACTTATCTTTAAAAATTTCTAATGGCACATAACCAGAATATCCTACAGCTGGTGAAATACTAATTTTTTTATTTAGATGTTCATAGATAGTATGGAGGCTCCTTAAGGAAAAACATTTTTCTTCAAGGAGCCTATGTTTTTTTTTTTGCATTTAAGGACCCACATACTCCATGAGATTATTTTCATGATTCGGGTTTGCTTGAGGCACAAAAAGCTTCCTTGATTACTTGATTCATCCCTAATTAATGATAGTTCCTCCTAACTTATCGCAGAGTTGTGAATTATTCTTTCTTCCTCATTTCTTATTATCCTGATGTGGTTTGTTTGATTCTTTTAATGAGTGATTTTGGACCCCAAGTATCCCAATGTTTTCTTCTCCAAGACCCAATCTAGTAACCATATGGTGATACTTAAGATTTAAGCACAACCCTGTAATAAAACTTGGTGTTAGAAAGGGGAAGATGTATATTTACTTTTCCAAACCCTGATTAATTCTTAAAAGTTGGTAGCATCTAGTTACATGTCTTTAGCTTGTTCTAGGGTTTTATCTGACCCTTTTGACACAACAAAGAGAATGACCAGTGGTAAAGGTAGTGAGGTAATAGATTCAAGAGGAAGCATCGAAGAAGAGAACAAGTTAATAGGAGGTGGCAACGGGGAAGCATGTGAGGAAGGGGAAGGTTTAGAGGACAAGAGAGGACCCCTGGAATCTTTTATATTGACTTCAGAGGTTTTCTCAATTATAGGGGGATCAGAGGGTTCAAATGAAACAAGTGGCTCATAGTGATTAAACTTGACCACTTACTTCTATGAATCCTTAAATTGTGAATGGCAAGGTTTATGGTTTAAGTGTTTGTTATAAAAAGTGGTGAAGTCATCACTATCCTAGCCCAAAGACGGGGCTCAAATTTCCTTTGAAGCTAACAAAGGACAAATGTAGTATAAATTGCCATATTCATGGCACCACTAATAATGGAAGTGGATATGCTCATAATAACGAGTATATTTACATAATTCATATTTGTAAATAAATCCTAACTGAATGAAAGAAATAATGTCCACTCTCAAAAACCCAGTTACAGTCCTCTAAACTAGCAAAGACAATAAGAAACAAACCCTTAGCCCCAAATTCTAGTTTGATTTCACCTTTATGTTTTCATTTATTTTGAACCCATTAGGATAAGGCCTTTTCTAAGGGCTAGATGCCTAGAAATTTTCTAATGAGCACATGATCCTAGATATACTATATATACTCTCTTATGTAATTTGAGCAGACCTCAAATTTGGGGTATATTGCTTCTTTTAGAGAAAAACTTCTTTGTTACCATTTACCAGATTGAGTAGCATTATGTTGATGGTTTCACTATTTTCAATTAGGGTTTGGACTAGATTAATTGGTAATGGAAGCCAATGACCGATTGAGATTCTTTCCTCCTAAGATAATCATACCATATGAGGAAGTGTCACGCCCTCCATTAGAATTTGCCATAGAAAGAGTGGTAGGGAAGGGAACCAAGACCACAATAACTAGGATTTGAAGTTGGAATCAAATATTATTTAAAATCGTATATTATTTGAAATAAATAATGTTACATGAAGAAACAAAGAATTATTAATTAGTGAATTAAAAAATGGTAAGAAAATAGGAAAATACATCTCAAAATAATGCATTGAGAACATTTTTATATAATATTGAAATTGTAAAATTGCTACTTCAATACTTGGTAATGATCTAAATTTCCTAAATACTTTATAAAATACCATTTAACGTAAATGGATATTAGAATTAAAGAAATTTTGAAGACGACTAACCCGTATTTAAATAGGAATGCAACAAATTACAGAGATAACCATAAACACATAGATGCAACCGAAATAATACTTCATTACATTAATGTAAAATACTGAAATATGCTTACAAACAAAAATGGAAATAAACCAGCTAAGGTGATGGTAATTTATCTCTGAGAAGAAATGTGGCGGCTACATGCCACTGACCTGCCTTACGATGAGGCTCAAGGGCCTTTTTATTTTTGAATAATAAGATCAAACCCTAAACAACCAAGACCATAACCCGAGGAGATGTAACACCAAGAGTTTATAAGCCCAGTTGGGGTGAGTTCGACAGCCAACTTCCCAAGGTCATGACTTGGTCATATTATCTCTATTTGACACGCATGATAACCCGTTATAAATATCTCTCCGAGGACTACGATGTAAAATATGATTTTAAACAGAAAATCATTGGCTGGAGATTTCCAAAAAAACATCATTTAGGGCCTCAAAATGGATCTGGAAGTTTAGGACCCGAAAAACTGCTAAAAATAGTAAATTGTGCTACAATTAAGGAAACTGACAAATTGAAAGAAGCAATGGTGGGGGTCCAGGTGAAATTGGCGGGTAGCCACCAATATCCACCTAGATCATTCCTCCCCCCTTAAGAAGCAATGATCCCCATTGCGTTGAGTTCCTCCATGAGATGAGGAAACTTCTGTTGAACTTGGTCCCTGGTAAGCCACTTGCCTTGGTGAAGGAGTTGGCCTACTTTGACAACTCGATACAGTTGGATATTCTGCGGGCAAGTGTGCTTGATCTATGTGTCCATGATTCGATCAGTTTTAGCTTGTTCCATGCAATCTGTATTTAACTTTGTGGGTGTGAGTTGTTATGCAATGTCAGATGTGTCTATTAATGGTGGAAAGTATAGTCGAAGGCGGTCCACATTGAACACTAGGTGCAGGCCAAGGAATGGGGGAATGCTAAGCTCAAATGCATTGTCTCCCACAGCCTTGGTAATGGTGTAAGGACCATATTGGAGTAGTCTGAGTTTCCGATAGGCTCTGGTAAGTCGTTCCTTTTGCAAATCCAACTGGACTTTGTCGCCCACTTGAAACTTGTGTGGCACCCGATGTTGATCATGTCGCTGCTTGTACTTGGCATTTGATTTCTATAAAATGTCATGGGCGTACTGGTGAATATGTTGGATGTGCTCAGTGGAGTTGTTTTCCTTATCTATTTCGGACTGGACATGAGCCAAATCTATGTGAGTAGCTACAAATGGCATGGCCACATCAATGGGACATCATGGCTGGAATCCCAAGCCCACTTGAAAAAGGGTTGTGGCCAATCAAGCTGTGGAGAGCCGACTGTAACTGTGTTGCACATAGGGGACGCTCTCATCTCATGTGCATGGATGATCTGAGTTATACATGTGTAGAATTTGTACGATCATCCCTTTCACAACCTCTATCTGGCCATCAATTTGAGGATGGAAGGCTATGGACTTAGTGAGTTTGGTGTCCAACATCAACCAGAGATTGGACCAAAATGTACTGAGGAACCTGTTGTCCCAATATGAGATGATAGACTGTGGGATCCCAAAGTGTACCACACTCATTCAAAGAAGAGTTTAGCAGTGGCTTCTACTATGATATTCTCTGTGCAGGCCACCATAATGGCCATCTTCGAGAACCTATCGACGACCAAAAAAACACAGTTGTTTCCATGCTTAGTGAAAGGAAGGCCTCACATATAATCCATGTAGATTGATTCCCAAGGTCGACTAGGGGTAGGCAGCAGGGTATAGAGGCCTTACTTCTTGATGGTCAGTTTGGCAATGGTGTAGGCAATGCATGATCTGATGTACTTCCCAACATCCTGTCGAAGATTTTGCCAATAGAAATACTTTGCAATACTGCCACCATTTCTTGACCCCGCAATGCCCAGCAGCCCGGCTATAGTGTGCTTCCCACATCATCTTGGAACGCTCGCTTGAAGGAACACAAAGGTGACCCAGGTGGCATAATAGGGCATCCTGGAGGTGAAAATTTGGAACATGTTGACCCTCCAAGAGTGTCTAGTATGTGTGGCTGAATTTTGGGTTGCTTTTATAGAGAAGTGGCCAATCAAAAGTCTCACGCCCACAAGAGTTAAGAATGGTGGTTAACGCCATGATTAGTGGTCGACTCAGGCAATCTACAACATTGTTGGTGTTTCCCTTTTTATAGTTGATATTCAAATGGAATTGTTACAGGTATGCGGATCACTTCAGATGGCGATCATTCTGCAATTTCCCTTGGGTCGGTATGAACTATAGGGTCAGTGATCTAAGTGGATGATTGTTTCCTTCCCCAAAATGTAATGCTTCCATTGTCAGCAAGCCTGCACAATGGAATACATCTTTTTTTCATAAGTTGGATACTTTTGAATTGTGTCTAAAAGTGTCTCACTGTGATATGCTACTCGATGCCCATGTTGGGTAAGGACTGATCCAATAGCATAGTAAGAGGCATCTGTCTCGACCTCAAATGGTTGTTGCAAGTCTGGTAATGCGAGCACTGGTGCCGGGCAGAGGCGATCTTTCAACTCTGTGAATGCCTTCTATTGAGATTCAGACCAAAAGAAGTTTTCTTTCGCTCCTCCCTTGGTGACCTGACTCAAGGGCCAAGTGATATGACAAAATCCCAATACGAACCTATGGTAGAAGTTGGCAAGACCTAGAAAGTTGCAGAGCTCTGTCAGAGTGGTTGTAGATGGCCAATCCCGAATGACTTGGATCTTGGTTGGATCCACATGCGCCCCCTGTTCATCAATAATGTATCCTAGATACTAAACCTAGGTCATGCCAAAAGTGCATTTCTCCAAATTGGCACATAACTTGTGTTGCCGCAGTGTTTGGAGAACTTGTCGGATGTGGTGGAGGTTTTCTTCCCAACTCTAGCTGAATATCAGGATGTCATCCAAGTATACCACTACAAATGAGTTGGTCAATTGCTGCAAGATGTCATCCATTAGCCTCATGAAGGTTTCAGTAGAATTCCTCAATCTAAAAGGCATAACCAACCATTTGAAAAGGCCCTCCTTGGCTCTGAAGGCAGTCTTCCACACATTGAAGGGTTTTATTGGTACCTGGTGATATCTTGACTTCAAATTGATCTTGCTAAAATATTTTGCGCCCTTCAGTTGGTCCAGGAGGTCATCAATCCGTGGGATCAGGTACCTATTACAGACAGTGATCTTGTTCAGCTCTCAATAGTCAATACAGAGTCTTCAAGTCCTATCCTTCTTCTATACCAACAGGATCGAGCTTCCATAAGGTGATGAACTCAGATAGATGTGACCTTTCTGCAGCAACTCCTGAATCTGCCTCTTGATTTCATTGTTCTCTAAAACGGAGAACCAATAGATTGGTCCATTGGGCAGCAGTGTACCTGGGGATAGATCAATGTAGTGCTTGACCTGACAGTGCAGAGGAACCCCTGCAGGGAAGGTGAAGATGTCCTCGTACTTCTCCACGACCTTGTCCATTTGTAGTTGTCATGCGGAGGGCCTTTTCTGGAGGTCGTGGCCATCATCTTCTTCTTTCCTTGAGGGCGTATCATCAGTAGAACAAATTTACTTGTTTTGGAAATGAGCTTACTACATTATTTTGCAATAACTAAAGAGATGGTGGTAGGCGGTGCTACCTCCGGTATCCTGTACAACTTATTTCCCAAAGTAATAATAATAGCACGAGGCCTTGATTCATACACAACAGGTCACTTCCACAACTATGGGTATCTTAATAATACATCACAAACTTCAAGCGGAACAATGTCACGTAATACCTCATTTTTGAAGGGCTTGATGTTGTATGCAAGGCGACACTGTTGGCTCACGCGGAGATCCCATCCTTGGTGAAGCCACCCGTTGGTGTATGGTCATGGATATGTTGTCGTCGGTAAGCCCATCTGCTTCACGACCTCTGCCGAAATGAGGTTATTTTGGCTCCAACTATCGATAATGAGCTATAGCGGGGAGCCCTTTACCCACATCTGGGAGTGGAAGAGACGCTCCTCCTCCTCTAGATCTTTGGGTTCCTCATTCTAGATCTTTGTGGTGGAAATGGTGGTGTTGGGCTCCGCATCGATAATCTTCTTCCCTTTGTCATTCCCCTTGTCAGGTTCTGACTCAAAGTCGGAACATGCATTTGATTCTGAAACCTTTAGCTTGGCCACTAATGACTGCTTGGCCCGACACTCACTTGTGTTATGAGTGGAGCTCTTATGGAACTCACACCACTTTCTTGTGTCCTTTTTCAGCTTCGCGATGTTTTTCTTTGCTTATAGCTTTGGTGGGTTGTCTTGGGCCATCCCACCTTGGGTTTGTCCTTTGTTCTGTAGTTTGGGGGCACCTTTCCGTTACTTCAGATTCGCAGATCCAAAGTCTCACTTCTCCTGTTTAAACTTTTGCTCGACTTTGATGGCATATTGGTATGTTATGCTCAACGAGGAGATGTTCAAGAATTCTATTTCTTCTTGGATGTACTTGTGCAGGCAGCCGCAATATTTGAGTACCAAATGCTACTCTGAATCCTTGATACCCAAATTTGTGCGAAGGGTATGGTCCACTTTATGTATTGATCCTCATAGCTTCCGACAAGGTAGTACTACTCCTTGATGGCATCCCGGAATGAATTCCAAGTGGTTGCGGTTGAAAATAGTGAGCATGTACTTTCATCCTTCTGCTCACACTTTGTTTCTCACTAGTCCTTGATGTGGGGGGTTTCTTTGAGAAGAGAGAAAATAATATTTTCCCTACTGGAAAAATCATGAACAGAAAAATAACCCTCTAGCAGATTTAACCATTTATTGACGGCATCTGCGTCTATCTGACCCTCGAATATGGGGATTTCAAAATTAACTTGTACCTTAAATAGTGTGGCATTTCTAGAGTAGTTGTTGGAAGCCGATGCGTCACCCATGGGTAGTTAATAAAGGATCTGGGCAAAGTTGTCCATCATCGCATTCCTTTGTCGCTCGAGGGCTTCTTCGAGCAAGATTTTGATAGGATCTCCTGCCCCCTTCTCTTTATTTTCATCTGCTATGGGAGGCCTTCGATATTTGCAAGGCTGATCTTGCAAAGGTTCGACCAGTTCAAGCCCTAACTCCTTATATCCCTACCTCGATGGGGACATGCAAAGAAAAAAAGAGAAAAAAGGCAGACTGCTCTGATACCATTATTTCAGATTTAAACAGGAACACAACAAATTACAGAGATAATCATAAACATAGAGATGCAGTGGAAATAATACTTCCTTTAATTAATGTAAAATAGTGAAATATGGTTACAAACACAAATGGAAATAAACCAGCTAGGGTGATGGTAGCTTATCTCTAATAAGAGATATGGCAGCTACATTCCTCTTAACTGCCTTTTAATGAGGCTCAAGGGCCTTTTTATTATTGAACAATAAGATCAAACCCTAAACAACCAAAACCCTAACCCGAGGAGATGTAACACCAAGTGTTTATGGGCCCTGTTGGGGTGAGTTGGATAGCCAACTTCTTGGGGTCGTGACTTGGTCATATTATCTTTGTTTGACATTCATGATAACCTGTTGGAAAGATCTCTCTGAGGACTACGATGGAAAGGATGATTTTAGATAGCAAAATGATGGTGGTAGATTTCCAAAAAAACGTTGTTTAGGGCCTCAAAATGGCTCTGGAAGTTTAGGACATGAAAAACTACTAAAAATAGTAAATTGTGCTACAATTAAGGAAACTAAAAACCTGAAAGAAGCAATGGTGGGGGTCCAAGTGGAATTGGTGGGTGGCCGCCAATATCCACTTGGATCAACAACTATTACTACTCAACATTCTTCCATAAAAAAATACTCGACATAATTTCATGGTCATATGCAATAGAGTCAAAGGAAATTTATGTTTCAATACAATAAGAATTTATCATAGTTATAAAAAAATAAGAACTCTATGAACATGCATAAGGAAAAGGTCACAATATGTTCATCATAATCATGCATAAAGGGATCACAAGACACCCTAAAAGGGGCCAATAACTTGTAATATGAATTGGTCACATTATAAAAGACTCAAAAATGTGTAATAATGAATGTGACATATAGAAGAAAACAAAAAAAAATATATCTTCTTTTATTATCAACATTAAATTATAATAAAGTCTCTCCTAAAAATAATCATCTTAAATACAGAATACAACAAGTTTTTTTAAATTGGAAATCTCTCTACTATTTTAAATTGCAAGCAGTGGTAGTCCTTACCAGGTCTTAAAACAATTAATAATACATACTAGATTGTAACTATTAAACAATTAGATGAGTTTGAGTCAAGCCATCAACATAGAAACTCTCTCAAATTAAAATACTTATACTACACCCTTCAAAATTTATTGAATTATTAAAATAGATTCAATAGGAAAAAAACATGATTTAAGTAATTGAAATAAACATAACATCATTGTCTTAGGGAAGAAGTTAAATATTTGTTTTTTTTTTAACTTCTTTAACAAAGTTTTTCTCAAATATTTGTTTTTTTTTTAACTTCTCTAACCAAGTTTTTCTGTTTGAATATCTATACATTTTGGTTAATTAAATCATAATAGAAAAAAAAAAAAAAAAATCAATTATATAATCAAAATAAATGCACCGGTGTATTGCCTCCAGAGAATCCATTTGAATCCATATTTCTCAAATGGTCTCACTACATAAGTTTTATATTTTCAACGGTGTTACCTTCCCTTTGGATTTCATAGTGATGTATTATTAAAAATAACAAAAACTATATCTAATATCCAAAATACATTAGAATAACCTTTAGTGATTCCTTAAATCATAACTTCTTCTCATGGATATTCAAATATTGTTGGACCATCCCATTGTGCAAGTTATATTCTAAATCCAAAAATTTCATGACATAAATTATCATTTAATGCATCGCCATGGTGATTGTTTGCATTTTCTACTTAATTTTATGTCCATTATACATTCATATATTTAACACTCATGGAGTAAGTTGGAGTAAGTTGAATGTGCTCCATACCATACCCATTTGATACATAAAATCTTAACTTCATGATAATCATATAATGGATTTTGTAGTTAAAATATCCCTTTCATAAATAAAATCTAAACTCCATAATACTCATTGAATATAAAAGAATCTACCATTAAAATAAATATATTAACATTTTTTATATTATAAAAACAATCTTTAATAAACCATTTTAAAACTCATATATAACATGACTCATTTTGCTTTGTAATGAGTTAGGCTATATACATTTAAGAGCCATTTACCATTTAAATCTAACTAAAATCCAAAAATAAATAATTAAAAGTTTAAAATGATTAAAAATTCAAAATAAATAATTAAAAAACAATTAAAATACCCAAATAAATATACAATGATAAAGATACAATGCACTTATTTATATAGATCATTTTCTATGTCATAAAATATTTCCTAGATAAAATATTCCTTATATGTTGTATAGAGAAATTAATTACTATAATATATTATCAATAATAGTTTAATAGATTTTATACCATAAAATATATATTAAAAAGAAATCTCACATATGTATATATAAACATAAACGTTATTTGTATTTTAATGATGTGAATTTGGAAAAATTTGGTTGTTTGTTAAGTCTAAATTTAATTTTAACCTTAAGCTTAATCAGGTAAACATCTAAAATTTGTGTGGAGTAAGAAAGTTCTAGACATTTTTTTAGTGTATCAAAATACCTACTTTAGTATGACTATTGATGATATTTCCATGTAAACTCGCATACTAAACAATCAAAATCCTTGAAAGCTTAAAGCCAAGTTATTAAAGGTGTCCCTGTTACAAACAACAGTGACTGTAGAAAAATTATTAGGTCCCTATACTATTAGTGTAACCCCTTATTGTTATTAGTGCAACCCCCTTATTATATTGTTGTGCCCATGTAGTCCCAATATTGTTATTATTATGTCCCATAGAAGCCCACTATTGTTATTATTGTGCCCTTACATTATTATTGTTATGTCTGCTCTGATTATATTATAACCCCTTAGACTCCTATATATAGAAAGGAGGTCTTGTCATTTGTATCATCCAAGAATTGTTCATTTATGTAATGCAAAGGAGGTTGCCCCCTCGAAGATGCTGATTTCTAAGGCGTTGATCTTTCTTTTCTATCTTTTTGTGAGCTAGTTTCATAACATTTGGTATCAGAGCTTTGGATTCTAGGGTTTCACTGCTCCAAACAGGTCATCATGGAATTTTCGCTATAACGTTTTTTATGCGACGTTTCAAAAGCCAAAAACAAAACCCATTTGAGTTGAAATCTCACTGAACCTCGAGACCGGCTTTCAGATCTCATTGAGATATATTTTCGGAGATATGTTCTGAGGAAATTAGCATTGTTGCAAGCTCCAGAATTCCATCTCCAATAGGTCATCGTGGACTTTTCACTCTAATTTTTGTTCTACGAAGTTTTAGATTCTGAAATTAAAACCGATTTGAGCCAAAATTTTGGTGAAGCATGGGCCTAACTTTCCGATCATTCGCTATATTTTCAGAGATATGGTCCGAGACATTTAGGGTTTTTTTCAGACTCCCGAATTACACCCCAAACAGGTGACCTTGGTAAAATCATCATAACTCTCTCTCTAAGAATATGATTTAAATTTCATAAAACGTGACAGAAAGTAGATAGACTGTAGTTTTTTGGGTATCATTTGCAGAACCTAAGGTCGAAACAATGACATGTGGCACATCATAGAAGTTCTCTCTACTAAACGAGTCTATAATTAGGTCATCTCAGGAGATTGGACATAACTCTTTCTTCAAGAATCCAATTGCAATCAGACTTGCGAGGTTAGAAAGACAACTCCAAGGGCTATTATAGACCAAAATTTCAGAACTTAAAGATTTGAAATGACATAGTTACATTTGTTTCAAGATCGAGCTCCTAAAAACAAGAAAAAACGATATGAGGAAGTTTGATGGCAAGGATCCGGTAAATTGGATACTACAGGTGGAGTAATGTTTTGATCTACATGAGGTGAAACTATTACAAAAGGTACGTATTGCATCTTTGTTCTCGTAAACCACTTGTCACATGGTCAATTTCCATAGAAGAAATGATAGCACATTATAATGATACAAAGAGAAACACCTTCTTTAGCCAATTGATAGATCTCAAACAAAAGGGTTCAATGGAAGATAACATTGAGGACTTTCAAAAATTGAATATAAGGGAAAATGATATTCCAAAGAAGCAAAGGATTGATGTTTTCATAGCAACTTTAAAGGATAACATTCAACATGAGGTTCATCTTTGGGAACCTGATTCATTGGAGAAGGCATTTAGGTTGGCAAGAAAAATTGAAAGTGGAATTATGGAAACAAGGAAACCCACCACTCACAACTATAAATATGGAAGTGTTTTTTCTCCTAACCTTCCACAATCTACAAGGTTGACACCACAACAATTGGAAAAAAATGAGAAAAAGGGCTTTTTTATAATTGTGATAGAAAATACATTAAAGGTCATAAGTGTGCTGAGAAGAAATTATTCTACATAGATTGTGAAGAGGAGGAAGAAAAGGATCAAGAAACATCAAAAGAAGAGGATATACAGTGGGAACCAACCCTAGAGAAAGAACAAATAAATCTGACCATATCTTGTACTGCATTGACAAGAATTACCACTCCTCAAACTTTCAAGATAGAAGGACATATTAAGAACAAGAAGGTTCAAGCAGTGAAATATCAGGAACAAAAGGATCAAGAAACGTCAAAAGAAAAGCATACTCACCAGGAACCAACCCTAGAGAAAGAAGAAATGAATCTGACCATACCTTGTAATGCATTGGCAGGAATTACAAGTCCTTGAACTATAAAGATAGAAGGGCATATCAAGAAGAAAAAGGTAATAGTGTTGATTGATTCGGGTAGTACCCACAATTTTATTCATTGTAAGATAGCCAAGGAATTGAATTACTTCCTAGATCTAGGCACCAGAGTGTCAAGTGATGGTTGCAAGTGGAGGAACCATAAATTTCTCTGGAAACTGCCATAATCTCAAGTTATCCATGGAAGAATATGTTTTGAATAGTCCAATGCTTTCCGTTCCAATGGGTGGTGCTAATGTTATACTAGGAGTCCAATGGCTACAATATTTTGGGAAACCGGGAAATATAGTCAGCTCTAACAGCATGACAAAGCTTCTAAAGGAAGAACAACGTGGCGTAATTGCACAATTATGTTCATGAGAGGTTCCCACGTTGAAATCATCTATTTATCTAGATCTCCAAAAAGTATTGGACAATCATTCCAAGATATTTGAGACTCCAAAACGCCTCCCACCTATTCGTGATCATGATCATTCTATTCATTTGATTCTAGGAAGTGTTCCTCCAAACATCAAGCCTTACATATATCCCTATGCCCAAAAGAGTGAAATTGAACATATGGTTACAGAAATGCTAGACGCTGGTATAACTAAACCTAGTCAAAGTTCTATCTCTACTCCAGTAGTATTGATGCACAAGAAGGATGGGTCAAGGCACATGTGTCTGAATTATAGAGAGCTTAACAAACTCACTATTAAACATAAATTTCCCATTCCTGTCATTGATGAATTATTGGATGAATTGCATGCATTAATTTACTTCACCAAGTTAGATCTTCTTTTAGGATATCATCAAATAAGAATGAAGACTTAAGACATTTTTAAAACAACATTATTGAAGAAATATGCATTTTCATGGACTCCAGAAGCAATGAACGCCTTTGAACATCTTAAAGAGACAATGTGACAAGCACCAACCTTAGCCGCACCAGCCTTAGCTACACCAGACTTCATAAAAACCTTTATTGTGGAATATGATGCATCAAGAAATGGAATTGGTGATGTTTTAACGCAAGAAGAAAGACTCATTGCTTTCAAAAGTCGTCCAATCAAAGGAAAGTATTTACACAAAGATATTTATGATAAGGAAATTTTGGCAAGACTACATGCACTTAAGAAATTTCGACCTTACATAATGAGAAGATCCCATTTCAAAAAATATTGCCAAAACTTGATGAGGAAGGAAAAATCATATTGGAACCTAGAGCAATCACAGAAATAAGAAGCCAACAACTACTAAATCAATCAATTTCAGAGTATCTCATCAAGTGGAAGAACTTACCCATAGAAGATTCCACATGGGAGGACAAGAATTTTATACAGAAGCATCAAGAATGACTCAAGTGTTGAATACAACATTTTTTTAAGGAGAGAGCCATGTTAGGCCCCTATACTAGTAGTGTAACCCCTTATTGTTATTAGTGCAACCCCCTTATTATATCGTTGTGCCCATGTAGTCCCCATATTGTTATTATTGTGCCCCATAGAAGCCCACTATTGTTATTATTGTGTCCTTACATTATTATTATTATGTCATCTCTGATTATATTATGACCCCTTAGACTCCTATATATATAAAGGAGGTCTTGTCATTTGTATCATCCAAGAATTGTTCATTTGTGTAATGTAAAGTAGGTTTCCCCCTCGAAGAAGCTGATTTCTAAGGCATTGATCTTTATTTTCTATCTTTTTGTGAGTTGGTTTCATAACAAAAATCCCATTCAATATCCATATTAATATAGAACTAGAACGACTCCTTACAACATTGAATAGCTCAATATATGATGTAAGCATCTGTAAAAAAGTTGCATGGGAATGGCTAGATTAGTTTCAACATATTTCAAAATATGCTTTAACCAATTGAATTTCAAGTAGTGTGTGTTGGTCATGATGAAAAATAAAAATATTTCAATGACCTTACCATAACGCTAACTCATTTTTTATATATGTATAGAGTAATAGCCTTGCTATTTTTTTATGTCAAGCTAGAAAGGAATACTTGATCTACATTGTGTGGAAGTTCATGTAAAAGAACAACTGTTGTTAAATTATTTCTATGAACCACTTGAATGTGAAGATTAGGATGCTTCTTGAAAACTTTCTCTCCCCCTCCATTCAAGACCTTGTTCTAAAAAAAACTTGATCACAATCAGGAAAAATTTAAAATTTTAAAAATACTTTATAGAAACAATCCAATTGCAAATGGAGCAAGGAAAGAGGCATTGTGCATTGCCTACTCCCCCCACTATCCATTATATTTCTCATGTTATATTGCATATGGATGATGATGCTACTATTGCAACAATACTTACCATTTAGTCGCTTTTACTCCCCATGTTATTTCCCCTGTAATACCAACCACCCAATCCAGTCCAAGTAAGCTACCTTGTCACCAAATTTAAACTAATAAATAAATTTTAAAAGAGAATTTAAGTACATGCAAGATTTAGAAAGTAAGGATATACAAATATAAATTAACCCCTAAATTAGTTCCAAATCTTGTATATATTATATAGTATAATATCACCTACTTTCATCAGTCCAGTAATATATGTTTTTTTCAATTTTGATACCTACCCTCCTTAGCTACAAGAATCCATAAATTCAACAAATATACACACTAAACATAGAAAGAAACACAACATTTACACAGTCTCAATAATTTCATATGTTGGTGAGTGAGGTCACTGCCATGGTTGATTGAGAGTATTGGTATCCATAAAATATAACATTTGCACATGACTCTAAGATTCGTCACTTATGTTCATTTCCAAAACCTGAGTTTGTGATAACAAAACGAGGAAAAAATTGTCATTGTTATATTCTAAAAAGAAATAGAGAGCAATAAAATAACATTATTTTAGAATTAAAAAAATTAGCACACTGAAAAATAGAGAATAGATATTATGATGATGACAATTCTGAAATGCATAGCTCATATAGGTGACTACAAGAAATGAAAAGAATGATCAATGTGTGATTCATGTGGCCTTGATGTATGGTCAGAAAATTCATATGTTCTAACAAACTTCATATAATAAACACTCAAAAGAAGTGCTTGAAGTACCAAAACACTAGAAAGGAAAAGATTGAAAATGCATGGAACAATGTTCCACCATAGAAGTAGATAGATAAACTGGAAAAAATACTACACTTTCAAACACAATACTTATCTCTCCCGAGGACAAATAAGAGGAAGTGTGACTCAACCAAAAAACCTTATATGGAAATAATTGTCAGCATCAATTAATATGGTTCACATGGCTACATGGGGTGCACACTTAGGTTGCGTGCAAGGCCCAAGCATGCCACTAAGGATGCAAGGTTGGTTTATTTTGAATTTAATAATAGTTAAAATTAAAAATTAAAAAATTTAATAACAAATAGAATAAATAATAAATAAAGTAAAATTAAAATTAAAAGAAAGGCTTGTCACATTGACCTTGCATGCATGCCAACTATGTAAGCTATTGAACAGAAGCCACAACAATCTTCCCAAGTTCCAATATTTCACCGTGTCAAGCCACCACAACCTTCACAAGTTCCAATTTTTCATCGCTGGAAGTGTTGGTCTCTGGTGCTCAACTCACTACAACTAAGTTAACGCTCTAGTGAAAGAATTTTTTATTTAAGTTGTGATAAGAGATCTTGTTCCATTAATTTCGTGGCAAACATGAGCACTGAATTGATATGAACAAAATGCCTAACAATTTTTTGATGCAGGTTTGGATAGGATTACCCATTTCACTAATTTCGTGGCAAACATGAGCACTGATTTGATATGAACAAAGTCCTAACCTTGGGGTAATTCATACGTTCATTATATTGATTCTATGTATAATCCTTTGTTGATGGACCTTGGATATGTTTTTTTTATATTTTCTTATGAAATATGCAAATTGTAGGGATTGCATTTAGGTGATTATGAAATATGTGAATTGTAGGACTTGTGTATATGTGACATTAGGATATTCGTCATCCTGTACCCATAGATTAACATTGGTAGATGCATAATCTGGTGAGAAACTATCCTATATGGAGAGAACGGAGATGTTCATGTCACAAGCCTATCTTTGAATACAATAGTAAAAAATGTTCATCCTAGATCCTACTCTCAAAGCATGCTAGTCCTCGGAAAGAAAGTTGAAATAAATCGCCAAATTAAGTAAGGTGCGGTCTTTCAAACTCTTGTATAAACTATTGTATGTACTCAAATTAGCTTATATGCTACCTCCTTTGCTATTCATGATTGTCCCATCCACCTCTAGTTCCATAGTCATAGTCAAAACAAGCAAGTTACAAGATTCATTTTATCATCAAGAAATAAGTGCATGTGAAATTCAACTTATAGAAAGAGTTGAGGAGCTTTTTATTAGGTGGTTTTAGGCTTATTGGTGATTCTTTTTCCTTTACAATCAGTGTTTATGTTTCTTTCTCTTCTGCGGTATAAAACATAAGAGTCAAAATATATACCACGCAATGGATTTGGTTTTCAATCTTATCGTAACCTATCCACCACCCTTTTAACTATTCATACTGAACAAATATTTGACAATGCATATGTTTGTTTTGATGGCTCTAGAAAAACTATGTACTTCAAATTTCTTTGTATTGGTTTCTATTTTTTCTCTTATTATACATTGACAAAAAAAATAAAAAATAAAAATTATAATTTAAAATTTTAAAAATATTTTACTCTAGCTCTAGCTCTTTTTACTATAAGTTGAACTTTTTTTTTATGAAATTTGAAAATACCTCCCTTTTTGTTTTTGCTCTGAACACTTTTGAGCAATATGGGGCTTCTAGTTTATACTTTATAGGTAGCTCAGAGATATTATGGGGCTATGGGGCTTCTAGTTTGTACATAATCGCCAATCATATAGTGGTTGGACAATGGTCATCCACCAAATAAAAGCTATATTGATTGTTCATCGACTTAGCAGATGGAGGCAGGGAGCAACACCTTCCATTAAGATCTTATTTCGAAACAATAGGCCGTCCATTGGTATCTTATTTCCAAGCTTTTTGTCGTGCAAGAGAAGATGTCAATATCAAATGTGTTAAGAGATAAATATGAAATGTGTTAAGAGAAGATCTCAATATGAAATAGGTTGAAAAATAGGTTGAAGGAGGCATTACCATCAAAATAAAAATTTAGGATGCATCTTCGACTATTTAGGATGCAGTTTGAAGAGGTAGGAGAAAAGCTGGTCGATAGAAAAAGCAAGTGACAGACGTAGAAGAATCGTTGGTTGGCCGATAGAAAAAGAAAGTGTGAGACTTTCGCATTACTTTCATTACAAACTTAAGGGAAAAAAAATTTTAATTTCATTTCAAACTTGCATGAAAAAAATTACAATAAAATTTACCTTTGCAATGATCAAGTTGCTCAGAGATCAAATGTATCCACCGCCCACTACTTTTACGTGAAGCCTTTTATCACATTAAATTTTTTTAAATGTTTTGGTGGTTTATGATTAACAAAGATGAAATTTACTTTAAAATGAAATATGTTTGTGAATAATATGATAGGTTAATATGTATTTTATTCCTGGAAAATTTTAAAGGTGATTATTTTTTATTAACTTTAAATATATTGAGGAATTTTAGAAATTCATGTAAAAATGTTTTATGATTTATTTATTTAAATATTTAATTTTTTTAATAGTTTTATAAATTTTTGGTAATTTTTAAGATATATTTATTATATAAAATTGGGGGAATGTACTTAAAAAAATTAATAAATGTTTTTCTTAAAAATTATGTAAAATTAATCTTTTGAGAAATTTAACCTTTAAGATTTTTGTTCAATATAAACACCGAAAGTTGACTTGGATATTTAGAATTTTTTTTGCCATAATAACTAAAGCATAAAGAATAAATAAAAAATAACAATGAGAATGATCATTATTTTAATTTTTTTTTCAACATGATTTAAGCATTATGTAAGTTTTAGTGTTTATCTAGTTAATTTTGCTTAAATTTTAGGAGAAATTTCTTGGAGTTACACATTTGAGTTATATCATTTCACAATATTATTGTCTCTAAAGTTTTTCAGGATGTCAAATTTATTTATGCATTTACAACTACAATTTAAACAAGTGTTGTTGAGCAACTTAGTCCTTAGTCCTACCACTCTAGTTAAAAAATATGTTCTCAAGAAATGTGCATGTAATATCATTATATTCAAGTTAACTTAAAAGCATTTAACGAGTCCCTGAAATTTGAGCTTGAGTTGTAATTTATAGGAATTTGGCAAAGTTTGAAGGAAATGGATATTGCAGGAAAACTTGAAATATGAAATGGATATGTGTTGAAAAATAATTATTTTAATAAATTGAAAAATAAATATTTGTTTTTCAAAGTTCACCATTATAAATTGAATTGGTCAATGTTAAAATAATAGTGCTTAATAGGAAAATATATTTCTATACTCTTACTATGGTAAGGAGTAATCAATTTTGGTGGATAGTGACTATTAGCAACTCTCAACATTTACATGTTTACTACTACTTATTAGAGTTCTAGCGAATGCATATCTAATTATGGAGAGCAACTTCGAGTAAGTATATTAATTTCATCTTATTCTTATTTATTTTTTGCTTGAAGACTTGCTTAAATTATGGTGGGTTGTAATTGATGGTAAATATGTTATTTACTTAAATATGAGCTATTTTCAAGGATTTTAATTTTGGGTGCTTTCCTTCAAAGATTAACAATAAAAATCACTCCACAAATATCTTAAAATCATGACATGAATATTTCAAGGCTTTTAAATTATTTTCCAATGAAATATTTGAAATGCTAATAGAGATTTTATAAAAATTTGTAAAAATTTTTAAGTACCCTAATTTTGTTTGTCCCATCAATATCTTAAAATCATGACATGAATATTTCAAGGCTTTTAAATTATTTTCCAATGAAATATTTGAAATGCTAATAGAGATTTTATAAAAATTTGTAAAAATTTTTAAGTACCCTAATTTTGTTTGTCCCATCAATGAGAAGGCTCTGTGATTGGAACCCTAGCCACCATAACTCTCTCTCCTTTCTGCACCTTACTGGTCTCACGGTGCCTCACTTACTATCGTTGTTTCTTGATGGTTGATGTCGCCTTAAAGGGCGAGACGCTCTACATTTTAGGTTTGTTGGCCCTTGCACTTCTGCCCATGATTCGTTTTTTGGGGTTTCGTAGCTTCGTCTGCTTGCTTGTTCCGTTTTCTCTGGTGGCTATGTGTGGTGTCTCTCGTGGCTATGTGTGGTGAATTAGGGGAGCGGGTTATTTGGCGGCTTCCTTGCCTATATGAACCTTGTGCCTCTTCAAGTTAAGGAAAGTGGATGTCTTTAGTTGTTGTATTTTTGGTAGTGGGTTTGGTTGTTTGTGCTTAGAGTGCGGTCTATTACTCCAATGTCATTCTATTTGGGGTTTGCTGTGGTTTTTGTGGATTGATGTGGTTTTTGTAGAGCCTCTGTCTGTTTTTGTTATGAAAGCCTACTCCCATGTCATTCTATTTGGGGTTTGTCGTAATTTTGTGAAGCCTTTGTCTGTTTTTGTTATGAAAGCCTACTCTTGGCATGTTAGTTTTGGGCCATCCGGATGAAGGCCTACTCTGGGCATGTTTGTTTTGGGCCATCTACACAGCCTATGCCCAATTTTTGGCTAGTATATGTTTTTTGTGTTTTTGTTTTATCCTTCGGGTTTTTTGGACAAGATTGCACACCCTTTTTTACTTGATACTATAGGATCTCGGTGGATACTAGTGAAATATGCATATACAAAATGTATTTCTCTTTCATTTTTGAATGAAAAATATAGTTTTTAATACAGTTTTTTGAGGTAATAAATTAATAAATACATTGTATAATTCTAATTCTACTTGATGAAAATTAATAATAAATAATAAAAAAATATAATCTTCCAAAAAATTATATACCTTATTAAAGGAAAAAAAAAATGCACGTTTTATATATATTATAAATAGTTAAAAAACATAACAAATAGACATAAAACCAAAAATAAATATATTCTATACAAATGTTTAAGCAATCAGCGTTCCAAGCAGTTCTTATAAACCCACTCACAACTAAGCTAGGTCCATGCAATTCGTATAGTCCAATCTAAATTTTGCAAGTTCAAGTTCCGAGCAGTAAGTACATTCTAATTATGAAGTTTATTATGAATGGTTGAGGTTTTCTATATTGTATTATTGGACCATATGATTTTCAATGTGAAGGATAATGATAAAAAAAACTTACAGATTCAATCCAAATTCTTTTGTAAAGGGTTCGCTAATAACCCAATATTGTAACAGGTTTTTCTTGTCAGCCGAGTTGAGAGACGTGTCGAATCATGAGGCATATGTATTAACAGTAGAGATGTGCATGCAAGCAATGTGTCACTGTTCAGCATGTTACGTGCAAAAATATGCATTGAGGCTCCTGGAGTTTCAATTTAACTCTCCATCAAAACACCACCCCAAAATCCCGGTAATCTATACATCTCATTATCTGATGCGTTTCGGATTTTGAATTTCTGAACGCTATTACAATTTCCATTATTTTCTTCGGAACTCCATGGCGGTTTGAACTAGGGAATGCGGAAGTTATTAGTAGAACAAAATTGGCCTTGTTTTGGCTTTCTACATGTTCAGAATCATTTTAGTTTCTTTGTACAGTGGGTGAAGGCAACGGTGTTGGATAATGGATTTTTCCACAAAATTATTTCAGCTTTTCTATATGGATGGTGGAGGAAAAGCTATGGGTGGAGGAAAAGCCATGGATATTGATGCAGAGCAGGGTTTTCTGTATGGAATGGGTAGAATTGGAAAGAAAGATATGGTATTGGAAACAAAGAAATGGTATGTGTGCATATTAAATATTCCAGTTTAATTAGTACAAGTTATTTCTAGGTTTAGAAATAATATGTGTGCATATTAAATATTCCAGTTTAATTAGTACAAGTTATTTCTAAGTTTAGAAGTTATTTCTAAGTTTAGTACGAGTTGTTTTCAGTTTAGAAGTTATTTCTAAATTTAGTACAAGTTATTTTCTAAGTTTAGTACAAGTTGTTTTAGAAATGAAGCCAATAGATTTTTTAGAAATGAAGCCAATAGATTTTCATTAGAAATGAAGCCAATGAATTTTTGTCATAATTTGTTCATAATGTTAATGTTTGCAGTGCATGTAGCTTTTCAAAATAACACGTTCAAAATAACACACGTTCTATAGGAGAAGATTAATTTTGCAAACCATGTAAAAGTAGTATAAATCAACCATTATGTGAATAGTTATGCTGTGTCATGCTTTATAGAAAAATTAAAACTCCAGGCATCAACATCTTCAGAATTCTGAAATTGTATTTATACCAAAATGAAAAAAGTAATATAATTGTCATTTCAAAACTGTACCAGCATGGCATGTTCTTCAGAGTTCTGAAATTGTATTTATACCAAAATGAAAAATAATGTAATTGTCATTTCAAAACTATAAGAGTGTCATATACCAGCATGGCATGTGGGCATATACTCCCATTGCATGTTTCAGATTTCATTGATGTCACAGACGGCTTTGTAAGTTGGCCATATCTAGAAACTCTAAGACTCTTTTAGAGACAAGTTCCATGTCATAGGTTGGTTCAGTAGTATATCAATAAGTAGTGTGGCCCCCTAATGCATGTTGGATGACGTGTATGTCATAAAAAAGAGTAGCTGCATGTCACAGGTTGGTTTAATAGTATATGAATAAGTAGTATGCCCCCCTAATGCATGTTGGATGACGTGTAGCTTGAAGACATATGACATTTGTTCAGCGGATTGAAACACGTAAGAGGGCAAAATAGAGGGCACGTAAGAGGGCAAAATAGAGGGCATATGAACGGATGTGACATTAGTTGAGGCGATTTAAGAGGGCATATGAACGGATGTGACATTAGTTGAGGCGATTTAACACTGTTAAACACATCAGATCACATCATACATTAATATTTAATAATATATATTAAATACGTGTTGCTTCACGGACGAAGTTCTGCTTTCTGTTTGTCAACAATCAGTCATTTTACTGGCATGTCTCGCAGGCTTCATTACTTGCTTCATTCACTTTTGGAATTCTCTTTTCCGCTTCGACTTCTTTCTCACTCTCAGCTATCGCTTTCTTACATTTCTATTCGTATCTAGCGTTTGTCCTCCTTTCTTTCCTTCGTTTGGTTCTTTCTTCCATTCTGGACTGTCTTTGTTGTGCTTACGGGGGTGGAGCTTTCAATGCTTACGGGGGTGGAGCTTTCAATCTGCGAAGTTAGTTTGACCAATCTAAAGGTTGTAGCAACATAGGTACTTAGAAAATTTTGACTCATGCAACACTACCCAGTACTATAGCAAATTTTGACTCATGCAACACTACCCAGTGCTCTTAGTATGATGATAGTGAGAGGCCTATCACTAACCGTCAGATTTATATCACTAACCGTCAGGTTTAACTATATACAAACAGTAGTACTCACCGGCATTCTTAACATTCAGCTCATTTAAACTCAGTTGGCCGAATGACAAAGTCACGTTCTTAACCTTCTAGTAAGTTGCAACCTCTTAACTAGGTTAACGTTTACCTTAACGCACTGACCAACTTCTGATCATCAGTGAATCCTCAAGCAACTCCACAGTATCAATTTAAAATAAGCCAACAACAACTTATTCTAAAAACTCTTTAACAAAGAGACCTAATCTCGGTCATCACTTCCGGAGGCTCCCCTAACATTTTACCTTTTCAATGTGTTTAGCAAAAAATAGTTTTTTACTTTTGTAATGTCTTTCTAACAAAATAACAACATATGTAGGTAATTACTATTTACTCTAAAAACTCCTTAACGAAGAGACCTAATCTTGGTCATGAATTCCATAGGCTCCCCTAACATTTTATCATTTCAATATTTTTAACAAAAAATAGTTTTTTACTTTTGTAATGCCTTTCTAACAAAATAACAACATATGTATTCCCATTAGGTAAATTACTATTTAATGAGTAATGCTTTCAATCAAAGGATTTGGAAGTTCTTCTGAAACAGTAGCCACAGTAGCCATATTCCCAAGAATGGATTATCTTCAGAGGCACATTCTTTCCCTTGATCAGATCTTCTAATCAAATCAATTCCAGGCTCACTGTTGTAAGTCCTGTAATTTGTATTTCGTAAACGCGCAGAAATACAACCAATTTCGTAAACCCGCAGAGATACAACCATCCTTGGTGATAATATCTTATCAGGTCCTGGGAGCTCTGGTTCCAGAATTCAAAGACCAACCAACAAAGACTCTTTTTAATTTGGTGAATATTTCTATAACCAGAAAAGTCTAATAAATGTGTTTGTTAATGGTCCAATATCTATCTAATGCTTCTTCTTCCAATGTCTCTGTAATAAGATGTCAACCGATAGCATTGCTAGTGATCTTTGGGTTTTTTGAGTCCGAACAAATGACTAGTATTTATGACATCTAGTATTTCTTGATATTGCTTATGACATCTAGTATTTCTTGATATTGCTTGATATATCTCCAGAAACAAGGTCATTGGTAGATATGTCTCCAGAAACAAGGTCACGAGCTCGATAACATTTAGGTCAAAGTGAAGTGTGCATCCCATATTGTTAAGGCTAGGCACATGGAAGCCTAGCCAACTTTCCCATTTGATATAGAAATGGCTATCATGAATACCAAAAACATAAAGCACTCTTAACTTGAATGCTCTGAAGTATATGATATGACCATTGCTCCAATACCCTCCAATATCTTTACTTGAGTGCTCTGAAGTATATGATATGATCGTTACTCCAATAGCTTCCCTTGATAGTTATATTAATTACAGTTTATTGTCCCAAAAGATATCTAACTTATTTGGACAAAGCAGGCAGGTTGTAGATGACATCCATAACCCATCAGTCAACGGTGCAACCCTCCAATATCTTTACTTGAGTGCTCTGAAGTATATGATATGATCGTTACTCCAATACCTTCCCTTGATAGTTATATTAATTACAGTTTATTGTCCCAAAAGATATCTAACTTATTTGGACAAAGCAGGCAGGTTGTAGATAATGTCCATAACCCATCATTCAATGATGCAACTGATCAGCAGCTGAGTATGGTTGACAACACATCTCATTGTCTTTTCAAAGCAGCATGCACCAAAAATGAATACAACATCTATATTTGTCATGGTTGGCATCGTTGATACTAATTTATGAACCATTTTATTATCACCCAAGTCACTGGCTGGATTGAATGCCAAATATATATGAACCATTTGATTATCGCCTATGTCACTGGCTGGATTGAATGCGAAATCTATACTTGGCATGGTTGGAATCGTTCATACTAATTCATGAACCATTTGATTATCAAGTAACTCACTGACTGGATTGGAGTCAGTGATGACTGAAAGTTTCAACCCATCCAACATCACTATAGAATCTGGTTTGTCCTCCAATAAATGTACCTTTGAACATCGTGATAGCATAATAAACTTTTGTTTAAGTATTAGGAATTTGATCTAGCCATAACTTCTAAAGAATCCATTCTTGTCCATTCCACATCCTACAAGTGGACTCTACTACTCTTTACATTCATTTTTCTACCCCACTAATAAACTGAATTCCACGGTTGTCCTAACTAAATTCGATGGTTGTCCTGGATACTTCCTGCTTTGCTGCTGCAGAAGTAACTTTTCTTTCACCCTCGAGGGGGACTTCCCCTTTTCATTTTCTGTATGTCCATTCTCCTCTTAGTTGAGGAAGGTCTTGCAATGCCATATCCTGCAAGGTGCTGCAATACATGTTCTCATTTCCAAACTGGTGCTGCTATGAGCTTGCCTCGGAACATTTTTCCAGCACTTCATTCTTGTGCTCTTCATGCACACTCAAATCTTGTAGTCTTGAATGTCCTTAGACCTGCACATTCCTACCACAAAACTTAGCTGACTTTTCAGCCTCAATAACTGGTATAAACGAATTTCAGATTATATTTTGGATCTGAATCACATTGAAAAATCCTTTTCACGCACTTTCATTTACAATGAGGTGACAATTGATAGTTTTCTTGTTAGTAGCCATATCTAACTAGCCTTATTATTCACTATAACTAACAAACATAAACATGAATCTCTTTGGCTCTCAAGGTTGGGAGCTTGTCACTGATAGATAGAGAGAGATGTCAATGGCAATTGCACTCAAATTCACCCAGAATTGTGAGCATATTCAGGTTCAAGACAATCGGACCCATGAATTCCAGATCATTGTACGAGCGAGCTTGGGTGGACACTTGAAAAACCCACCTTTGTTTGGTCAGCATACTTAATTACTTTCAGCAGCACATTAATAAGCTGTCGTGGAGTGTTTAGTTTTTGAGACGACTCCTTTTAGTTAGACATCCATTCGCCTTTCAGTTACAGTTCTAGTACATAGGCACCATTAGGCCTGCTTGAAATTCAAAGACCGGAATATTATCCTAGTAATAAGTTATGCCTCCTTGAAATTCAAAGCCTGGAATATTATCCTAGTAATAAGCTGACTACAGATGCGAATTAAAATTCCCTACCAAATGGCATAGAAAGAAAACTTTAACATGAGAAGAAATGGTAGTAGTAATATTAAGGCATTCAGTGAGGGCAGCAACAGAGCATTGTGAATTGGTGAAATCCCAAAGCCAGTTACTTAAAATTGCTTCCAAGCAGTATCAAAAAGTGGAGGACACCATATACTAGAGTATTTACTATATTAATACTCACAATATGTGCATTCTCTTTCTACAATCGACTAATATACATATTGTATAACTAAATCTATATCAAATAGAAAATGTTGGAGAAGTGAGCAAAGCACTAGTAGCCAATAGAAAATGTTGGAGAAGTGAGCAAAGCACTAATATACATATTTATAACTAAATGTCTATAAAATAAATGTTAGAAAATGTTGGAGAAGTGAGCAAAGCACTAGTAGCCAGTCCCCTCTAGTAGCCAGTCCCCTCAGACAACACAACAACAAAATAGTTTGTACAGTTTAGTTATATAAACTCTACATTCATTGTTTACGCAAAATACATACAAGAATATCCAAATCATATTGAAATATGCAATTATTATTTTTAGTTAAGTGAAATAGAAACAACAAAAAGCGAATCAATAGTTTGTACAGTTTAGTTATATAAACTCTACATTCATTGCTTACGCAAAATACATACAAGAATATCCAAATCATATTGAAATATGCAATTATTATTTTTAGTGAAGTGAAATAGAAACAACAGAAGGCGAATCAGCGATTTTACGAAATGATGCATTAAAAAAAGTATGCATATGCAATGCGGCATTTTAATTTATTTATATTTTACATAGGCAAAAACAGATACCTCCAGTTAAAGTATCAATTGTTTAGTGCAAGTGAAATAGAAACAACAAAAAGCGATTCAGCCATTTTACGAAATGATGCATAAAATGATGCATTAAAAAAGGGACGCATATGTAATGCGTCATTGTAATTTATTTATATTTCTACAGTTTATAGGAAAAACTTAACATTATAGAAATGTTTATATAAGTATCTAAGTAAACAATTTACACACGCAAGAACAGATACTTTACAGAAACAACAAAAAGCGAATCAGCCATTTTACGAAATGATCCATTAAAAAAGGTATGAATATGTAATGCGGCATTGTAATTTATTAGTCCTGAAGGGGCAGGGCCTATAGTAATCGATTATCAATCGCGGCATTAGTTTGACACGGTAATCCACGCTCATCTATAAGCACATTTTAACTTAACACAAAGTATTTTGGCATGACACAATCACCAATGCATTTTTTTTAATTTTAATTACAGTTTCACGTGCTTTTAACTAATGAAATAAGTCTTCGTCTTATTTGGCCTCAGATCGAGGTATACAATCTGAAAAGTTAGGAAAGGAGTTCGGGCAATTGCAATTGATTAAAACACTGTCGCCTGCATGAAGTAATGCTATCGCAAAGATAGCATTAGTTCCCCAACATTTAATGTTAAAGAAATGTTATGAGGAAATGCTATGGCGTAGGTTTTAAGTGTATTTCTCTTAACCAAGAGACACATGCCGTATATGTGTCAATCTTGGTAATCGACAGATTTGTGGTATAGGTGTCGATTAGCTCACACCTGAAGGCCTTAACTATTCCCGGTTGCGATCGGAAGGGCTTGGTCATTTGAACTGTTCCCGATTGCTCAGTTGAACTGTGAACTGCTGCACAAGAATGCATACAAGGTTTTGGGAGTTCGTCATCGAGATTGGGGTTAACCCTGTGCTCGATTGTTACTGCTGCCATAGCAGTTGTTGTCTGTAAAGACTGACGAAATCACCTTCGCAGAATGAAGCTTCAATGTGATAGAGGGTATGCACGATGGTCCTTGTCTGCTTTTTCAAGGCCTCAGCATTGTTCCAGAGCGGAGGTGTTTGGAAAAAGCTCGACTGCTAGATGCAAGGAAACCCAACAAGGCTATGGGCTCCAAGGTACGAGCACAAACGCCGAGGGCTTACAAGTCCAAGTGTTGGTTGTTATAGTTGATCCTTATAAGCGGGAAAATAAGGAGTTAAGGAGTTAAGGACGCTTTCTACTATTTAGCAGGAAACTCTTTTGCAGGAACATGAATTAATGGTCATTTTGTAAGAAGGTTCATCCAGCGTCTAGTGTCTATAGGCCAGTCATTCTAGCGTTCAAATCGATTAAACAGTCAGTCACTGATGGAAAAGCATGGATGGTGGATTCTGACGAACTTTCTCCCTCGAGAGCAGGTAATCGAAGATTCCGTCCGTAGAAAGAAAGACGCTCTAACCAATCTAAATAGCCAAGCCAAGGGATGCTCACTCGACTCTCAAGTTGGCATCTTCCCTTGGACAAATGGCATCTTCTGGACGAAAGGCATCTTCTCTCAGCCCCTTCTACCGGCCAGTGAGTGGCAGTTCGCTAGGCGGAAACCTATTAGAGCATCAAGCTATTACTTAAGCTCAGTTCTAGACACGGATCCTTCGCATAGTCACTGAACGCCTGCTCTCTTGTAGGTTGAACTGTGAACTGACAGAAGGGGCAACCTCGGGCACTATGTACCTGGCTCCGATGATGCCTAGCTTTGTTATTAAGCCCACGAATGCGATGTGAGCAAAGCAAACAGTAATTCTTCAGGGTTTAGGACCGGTTCTGCTACGCGAGCAAAGCAAACAGTAACTGCTTATGGTCATCTTTTTCATCATTAATGGTTATCTACTTCGGATTTGGTGGTGTGGAAGCCATGGATGGAGGGTAGCTCAAAGGCTGCAATATTGTGGTGGTTTAGTCGGTTAAAGCCGCATTCAATCACTGACAGTAGCGATTCAGCTGCAATAACCAACGCATAATCGGCTTAGATGTGTACAACCTATGGATGGCCAAGCTGGTTTTGGAAAAATCCGTGCCAGGGTTTAGGACCGGTTCTGCAACGCGGTCAAACTAATGGAAAGGGATCTCAATATGGTGCTGGTAGCTCTGGATCCGTATAAGCACCTCCTATCTCTAACGTAATCTGGCAACTACAGAAAGTAGTATTTTCTGCAAATAATGGGGCTGTGGAGACAACAGATAAATTGCAGGGAGAAGTAGCAGGCGCATTTGCATGGAGAATTTCATGGAGAGGGTTAAACAGCAGGGCATTGAATTTATTCCAGCAGCTAAGGTGGCATGGCGATGACATCTGTTCAGTGAGCTATGACATCTGTTGGGCCATCACCTTAAGGTAGGCTAGTGCGAGGCTGATTTGATGGGGGTTATGCGAGGCTGATTTGATGGAGGTTAAGTAAGTCAGGTGATATGTACGTGTTATTCATTCCATTCTACATTATGCATGCAGCGTCAGCTACGTGTAAGTTACTTTTCTTGTTATATAGTAACTTTTCTTGTTATATAATAAAGTTATGACTGATTTCGTGGTTAACTCGCTTCCACTTTTGCTTTTGTTTTTGCTTGAGCTCTCAGGTACTTTTCCATCCTTTTCAACCATTTCGTCCCAGGTAGTTTATGTTACTGCATTGTTTTGATATTATGTTGTAGTTTACCTCTTATCTACCCGCCCCTCCCGTCCTTGTCTCCCTGTTCTTTCCGTCCTTTTCAACCATTTCGTCCCATCTCTTGACAATAAATTTGCTTATCCATTTCTCCCTGTTCTTTCCGTCCTTTTCAACCATTTCGTCCCATCTCTTGACAATAAATTTGCTTATCCATTTCTTCCCATCTCTTGACAATAAATTTGCTTCTCCATTTCGTTTTAAAACTAAGTTGTATTTGTTCATTTCATTTATTAATTTTAAGCTCTGTTTGGCTGGTCAGTGGAATGATATACATTTACAGTGACTGGTTCTAATGTACAGCAGGTTCTTTTTGGTCTTTGGCAGTGGTATTTTGAACTCTGATATCAAAACTCTGCATTGCCTCTTATCCGACATAAACAGGCTAAGCAGTTCAGTGGACATTTCCAGTCTCAAAGGTACACACAATGGTTCTCTGTTCTATATGCATACCTTCTCTATCGGCTCCTCCTTTGATTGTTAGAATTTTTCGGCTCCTGCTCCTTTGATTGTTAGAATTTTTTATTAGAAATTCAATAATAGTTTTACCTTTTCCATTTTATAAATTAAAGAGATAAATTCCAATATTCACAGTTCTAATGTTATTTTTTTCCATTTCTTATTAATCTAGGATACTTTTCTTCCATTTTTGGGCTTGAGCATTGAAAGTGTAGGTTTCTGTTAGCTTGATTTCATCTGCATTTTGTTAAATAAGCATTTTTTTGGTTTCAATATACTAATAGTTTTTTATTATAGAGGTTGACTAAAGACAGTTTGCCCAATCTCATTAGCAGCCCTGCTATATACACCTATTTGCGTCTTCCGAAGTCATTTTTGATGCAGTTCACTTCTGAGTTGTTTATTTGTCTTCTGAAGCCAAGGTCAAAAGATATTTGATATGAATCTAATACGATTAGGAGGTTTATACACTTTCACCAGGATTTTGTTGAGCTACTCCATTAAAGAAGCCATTGGGATTTGTTTCATCTATGTCACCCTTACCTGCCACACTCTGTTTCTTAAGTTTCATGCTGAGTCCAAAGAATTTGTAGGACTCTTGTACCTTGTTATAACTTAAAATAGAAGCTGGAGTGTGAATTTTCCCTGGAATAGAGAGCCACTCCTTCCCAGCCATATGTACCACAATACAAACAATAGAAGGGAATAACCCTCCTTTGTGTGTCAGTGTCCTTCGACCAGTTTTGCAGAGCTTCCTCTATTGACTCTAATTCCCGTTTTTGTTTTCCTCTTGGATTCTTCTCACTGCTACCCATATTTTATGAAATAGCATGATAGGAACAAATGATATACTGTCATTATTGTCCTGGCACAAAATGCAGTACACTGGGCCTTGCCAGAGCATTTTCTGTAGTTTGTCCTAGGTAAGGATTCTATTGAATAGAATGAGCTAAAGAAGTGTCATCCTTCCACGACCTCTACTTGATTAGCTAAAGAGAGCTTGTACCCCAGGATGACCAGTGTATGTTGTACCTTGATAAATGCCTTCATCAACAAAGTTTCAAACCAGCAAGATCGGGTTAAGAGTTTTCACAGTAGTTTACAACTATCTCATTTGCTCTTCACACAATTTCTTTTTTTTTTCTTAACGAATTACATTTGATATTCTCAATCTCAGGGTGATTATAGACCGACAATTTAGTGAGTCATTCTGGACCTAGTATTGTGAGTTTTCAACTCACAAAATCCTTGAACCCTCTGCTCACACATGAGCATAAATTTCAAGTTAACTGGGTTCCTTTCCCCATGTTTTGGAGCCATTGTACAAACCTGTCACTACCTTTATTAATTCTGAACATGAAAACAATGTGCTTCATGAAAATGCCCCTAAACTGCTAGCTACTGATTCAAGACTCAATGAATGAATCTGTACCTCTGTGCTCTCTGGGTTCCTTTCCCCATGTTTTGGAGCCATTGTACAAACCTGTCACTACCTTTATTAATTCTGAACATGAAAACAATATGCTTCATGAAAATGCCCCTAAACTGCTAGCTACTAATTCAAGACTCAATGAATGAATCCATACCTCTGTGCTCTCTCTTGCAGACCCAATAAGGTGTACTAGGGTTTATTATATCTATGCTATCTCTTATTGTTTACTTTTCCAATACGGGATATCACTTGTAATAGTTAAATTTCTCATGCCAATTGTTGTTATTGTTTGGTCTTTGCTACGCGGCCTTCTCTGATTTTTTCTAAGCATACCTCCTTCCATGGGATACATTGAACATCCTTAGGGACGCCAATTGTGGATAATTTTAATGCTGGGGCCTAGTGATATTAAAACATCCTTCCATTTTAAGATTCTTTAATCTACTTTCTTACTCTTATATTCTATATTCGATCATTTCTCACAGTTTATTATTTGTTTTTAATTCCTTCATTATACCCCTGTGTTTTGTCGCATTTTTTTCTCCAAATAATTATATATCTCTAGTTTAACCTTTGATATTGCAAGATCCTAATTTGGGAACTTTTTGAAGATGCATCCTTTTACTGTCCTCTTAATTTTGTCTTATTGCTTATTGAACTGCTATTTCGGACGGCCATTGGCTCAGGTGTGTTGTGGTCCATGTGGTACTAAATCTTAAATGAGATGTACTTTAAGAAGGCACAGAAAGCATGTTAGGTAAAATCCTTCTTCCATGCATTGTTGGTCAGAAATCCCTAGGTTGAGGGGGAGAGATTTAATAAAATTGTCATACACCATCTCCATGAGGATTTTGAGTACGGTTTAGGTGTTTATTTGTTGTATGGATCATGTGGCATGTTCGAATATGAATATTCGAATATATGAATGAGAAATATTTATTATTTGTTTTTTATTCCTTCATTATACCCCTGTATTTTGTCGCATTTTTTTCTCCAAATAATTCTATATCTCCGATTTAACCTTTGATATTGCAAGATCCTAATTTGGTAACTTTTTGAAGATGCATCCTTTTACTGTCCTCTTAATTTTGTCTTATTGCTTGTTGAACTGCTATTTCGGACTGCCATTGGCTCAGGTGTGTTGTGGTCCATGTGGTACTAAATCCTAAATGAGATGTACTTTAAGAAGGCACAGAAAGCATGTTAGGTAAAATCCTTCTTCCATGCATTGTTGGTCAGAAATCCCTAGGTTGAGGGGGAGAGCTTTAATAAAATTGTCATACACCATCTCCATGAGGATTTTGAGTACCGTTTAGGTGTTTATTTGTTGTATGGATCATGTGGCATGTTCGAATATGAATATTGGAATATATGAATGAGAAAGATCATGGTTATCAATATGCCAAGCCAAATATTTTAGATATAGTGAAAATTGAGTTGTAAGGCTTCCCTTGAGGCTTGGAGCAGTTTGCTCTTACAGGGGCATCCAATTTCCTGAATAATCTTAATATATTTGTCATTTTAACAAGTTAAATTTGAATATCCTTTTCTTTGTTGTGAGCTGTTTTTTCTGCAGAAAACATCGTAACTCTTCCATTGCTTAAAACACAAAAGTTACAGTCTATATCCAGGGCAAAAATTGGCTTCTTAAAAATTAAAATAACAGTGAAGAGCTAAGTTGAAAGACAGTAACAGTAGCGATCTATGACAGTCTATGGAGATGGAATGTAACATCCAGGGGTCAAGTTAACAATAGAGGTAAGAGATCTAAACTAGAGAAAATTACATTTTCAACAATCCCAGCTGAAAGACATCCTCTACCCCATATTGAGATGATATCTATAATACAGACCCTACTGCTCTGTTGCATGCCAGTTTTGATAGCTTATCTGTAATAGTATTGTGCTTGATTGATTCTAACCCGGTCTTTAAATCACTAGCTAGCTGTAGACCACCATCTAAACTGATATTTCTCGGTTCCATAGATCTATTAATCCAAGGAATACTCAACTTTGAATGTCAATAAGTGCTTATATCACTTAATCTAGCCTCCTGAGCAATTGTCATCACTATGGACAAAGCCTTCACTTTTGAGTTGTTTGTTTGTCTTCTGAAGCCAAGCTCAAAAGATATCTGATATGAATCTAATACGATTAGGAGGTTTATACACTTTCACCAGGATTTTGTTGAGCTACTCCATTAAAGAAGCCACTAGGATTTGTTTCATCTATGTCACCCTTACCTTCCACACTATGTTTCTTAAGTTTCATGCTGAGTCCAAAGAATTTGTACGACCCTTGTACCTTGTTAAAACTTAAAATAGAAGTTGGAGTGTGAATTTTCCCTGGAATAGAGAGCCACTTCTTCCCAGCCATATGTACCACAATACAAACAATAGAAGGGAATAGTCCTCCTTTGTGTGTCAGTGTCCTCCAACCAGTTTTGCAGAGCTTCCTCTATTGACTCTCATTCTCGTTTTTGTTTTCCTCTTGGATTCTTCTCACTGCTGCCCATATTTTATGAAATGGCATGATAGGAACAAATGATATACTGTCATTATTGTCCTGGCACAAAATGCAGTACACTGGGCCCTGCCAGAGCATTTTCTGTAGTTTGTCCTAGGTAAGGATTCTATTGAATAGAATGAGCTAAAGAAGTGTCATTACCTTTAAGGGCGCTTTGAGTTTCCATATAAGATCCCATTTGCATCCTTCCACGACCACTACTTGATTTGCTAAAGAGAGCTTGTACCCCAGGCTGACTTTGTAAAGACCATTTGATCTGCTAGCAGTCCACACTAGGGAGCCCGGTGTATGTTGTACCTTGATAAATGCCTTCATCAACAAGTCCTGTATTGAGTCTCTTGAACAGCCCATTCATTCATTGAACCCAACATCTCTGCATCTTTCCACCTTGTAGATCACCATCGCCATTGTTATATACATTTACCAAGAAACAGAAATGTGTGCCCAAAAGCAACTAATCAATGCATGAGACACTGTCAGACGGTGTCTGTACTCCTCCAACCCAAGGGTTTGCCTCTATTGGTGCATGTTCTTCGTTATGAATTAACTTTGCCAAATGATCCCCTATTATTGGAAAAGCCCCTAACTTTAACTTCCAGCTTATAGAGCCTCCATTGACATGTTTGTTTAAGTATCTTATCCATTCCTGTATGCTTTTGGGATTTGATATATTTCCTTCTCATTACAGTTTGCCAGAGGTCTTCAGTGGTGACAATTCCCCACATGCCCTTTGCTGCCAAAGCTATAGAGAAGAGACTTAAATCGTTGAATCTCCAACCTCCTGCCTTTTTTGGTCTTGATATTTTTTTGCCATTTCACAGGGGAATAGAAGTCGTGTCTTTTCTTCCTACGCATAGGTATTTGAAACACAATTTTCTAATTTTGTTGATAATGCTTTTAGGAATTGATGAAAGTGTCATTCACTTAACAAAATTTGCTTCTATAACTCTTTTCAAGAGGTTGAGCCACCCTCATATTGATATCCATCTATTGTACCAACAGTTGATTCTCTTGTCCACCTTTGCGTGTAGTTGATAACACAAATTTTCATTTTTTCATCAAATCTTTTATATGTAAAGGGTGAATTGCTTTGATTTGTTCCACCTGGTTTCACTCTAGTGTGTGACATCGTTGAGTGGAGTTTTGAGAATTTCTGTATCACCGTAGCTTCACTGTATAGATGCAAAGCCTTGTCTAAGACTCTATATTCTGTACAAGTCCCATCTTTGAAGAGAATGACATCATCTAAGATCAATGAATGTGTAATATGTTCCCTCTTGCAATTTGGACTCCTTTTAAATCTCCTCCTTCCTTTGAATTTCTCATTATCCCCCCCAAGCCTTCAACTACAAGAATAACAATAATGTTACAATGGGCATCCTTTCTTTAAACCCTTATTGGACTTGAATAACTGGGTAGTTGCTCCATGAATTAACGTTGCATAAGACATCAAAGAAATGATATAATTTTGGAAGTGAGTAGAGAGCAATTACACACAACACAAATCACATACTGTATTATTATTGAGCTCATAACAAATTGCATATATCGCTGTAGATCACGAACTTCTAGATGATAAGATTCAGAGGTGGATCTATGACTCACAATGACTCAGAGACAACTCCCACGCAGGAAAATAACTATTTCTAGAATAATGCCTTGAGACTCAGACTCACAAACTTTAAATCACATGACACACATGGAAGCATTACTTCCAATACTCTCCTTTAATGCTTACATGTAACAAATATTGAAAACACACATTGTGACAACAATATGAATCTCTGTCAAATTTGTCTGATATAGTCATCGCTAGCACTCACATCCACTTTGAAATCTCATGGCTTCCACTCTTTTTTTCACCACATTTTTGAGCTTCCCACTTGATCCATTTAAAACATAACCGCTTCTGACCATTAGTGATGTACTTTGCAGCACTGATGCTTCTCGACCTTCCGAAAGACAATCTTGATACTGAACCATCTTATGGAACTGCCACCATTTGTTGAATGCACGAGACCCTCCACAATAATCATCAGTTATCTAGGATAGTAATATGGTTACAAAATGTCTTCAACAGACAATTCTATAACTTGAACTCGTATAAATAACCTATACTGACGCTTTGGGAGCATGGCGGGTCACACCAACTTGATTTTATTAAGAACAACTTGTAACTAATGCTCACATAACATGACGGGCCACATCAGTTTGTTCAATAGTTGGCCCATTCTTTGTGGTTCTTCATATAATTTTACATACATAACATAAATATAATTTAAATAATTGAATATGATGCAAGCCACACACATTCTATTCATGCATTTAGTTGGTTAAGCTGAGTGATCTGAAATTGGATTCTTAAACTCTCTTAACGCTACTTGAACTCTGTAAAAGCTCATACCGAAGTTTAAAGTCTTATGGATGTCGAAGCCTATCAGAAATAACCTTTGAACAACGACAATTTGCAACCAGCACAGAGCAACGAGGATCTTTGGTCAAAGCACATTGACCATTGGCACATGGGGACTGTGCATGGCGCAAAAATGGCAGTTGGGAGGCTCGGATTAGAAAACGGAGGCTGTTTCTGATGCGCATCGCTGGGAAAAACCCCTCAAGAAGGAAAAACCCTGAGCGCTCAATCACAAGGAAAGCCAGAAAACTGTGGGAAAAGCGCTAAACCGAAGGCGGGTCCCGTGCTCCAAAACCGGCGGAATATCGGAAGCATTTTGGGTGGTAAGCGGAATTGTCAGAGGACCTAGCGATGCCATATAGTGATTGCCGCATGTTCGTCGGATGAGAGAGAAAACCGCTCTCATCGCGGGCTAACGTCCGAGCAAGTCAACCGCGCGATAAGAGAGAATAAGCTTCGACACATAAAGGTTGAAGTCCGATTGGACCGCTGAGTTAGCAGATGCATCATTTCACAAAGTAACCGAAGTAACGAACCGTTTGAGGAAGAGCTGACTCAGCTTGTGAGGAGACAAGTGGCCACCTCTCTGTGAAGCGTTACAGTGATGATGACGCAGAGCAGGGAATTCCAACACAGAGGCAGGCGATACAAAGAGCTGGGAGAGGAAACGAATAGTCGGGGAAAGGAATGGTTCTAAGAGCCACGAACAGACAGAGAGAGAAAGGAGAGGAGGCAGTAAGCAGACCTGGAAGCAGAGAAACCAGAGCTGAGCTCACTGTAAGAGGCAGAGCCACCAGAGGTTGGAGGCAGAGCCGTAGAGCCAGAGAACTCAATTGACAACAGCATATTGTTGTTGGAGTTGCTTGGAGGTCGAGCGACTCACCGAGGCATGCAAGGGCCGAGAGAAAGAGCTTAGAGAGCCAGAGCAAAAGAGCCGAAGAGCTCCAAGAGCCAAGGGATAAGATGGTGTTCTGAGCCCAATGTTTCTGTGTAAAACATTGGAGTTGAGCGTGGAGCTTGTAAAAGAACTATTGCCATAATCCTAGAGAGCCTAATCGAGTTGATTAGAGCTCAAAGAGATGTAGCCCAAGATATCAAGGTGAACTCCATATTATACTGTTGTCTTATGTGTTTGTTTTTATTGCTGCTTTAACCACTGTTATATGCATCTATATATTAGTTTAAGTACCTTCCCATATCAACACAAACAACAGATTTTAAAGTAAATAATTAGCCGAAAACAAATAGAAGCATATACCCATATTGTCAAGCATTCCTTATTTCCACATTGGTTAATCAAATAGACTTGGGAAAATTTAAAGCTTTGGAAGTGGGAGAGGTTCTTGTAAGTGGGACAAGAAGCTTAAGAGCCCCATTTTCAGATCACTGAGTCGTATAAGGTAACATCCAATTGATCTCTGTAGATTTGGATCAAAGTAGCCTTTCATTTATATTGACAAAAGCAATTGCTAATACTAGAGCTATGCCTACTGGAACCACATGCCTATAGAATGGGCTTTCGTAGACGAAAAACAAGAATAAAGAGAGCCATGGCTATCGTTGGGATCCCTAAATGACTCCCCAATTCACATAATATTGAATGTACACAACCATCGTCACTGCCAATAGAACGATGCCACACTAACCGCAATCCCACCAATTGTAGAAAGATGCCTCCAGTTTTATCGTCTTCATCAAGCTAGTTTGTGTTGAATGATTGTAGAGAGGGGCTGAAGTAGAAATCATACTCTATTCATGCTTGCCTACCTTTAAATGTTCACCACGTATGCAAGCATCACTCGCTTTGCAAAGTCTAAAGCGTGGACGTAGTGATCCAAACATAACTTTGTTGCATTTGTAGGCAAGCCAACTCTCAAGATTATTTCTTCTTTGGAAAAATCAAAGTGATCCTTGCTTTAAACTAGGATGCCCTTTTAGACACTATTGAGCCTAGCATCGCACCGATACTCTTGCCCTTCTTATGGTTGAATACACACCAAGTAATTTACTGACAAGAAACCTCAATTTCACGATCGATCTCCTTGTCATGCTAGTCAAATCAATTTCCATTCACTGGTAGATCTCTTTCAATATGTTGAGCCAGGTGCTTGTATTAACTGTCCCATTGGATATAGTTAGGGTAAAGACAAACTTGGAATCCATTGCAACAATTGGGCAATTAACACAATGCAAAAAGATCTCAGAAACCACATGCTCCACTGAGCAAACCATTCAACGCTTGCCATTCATGTTATGTAGTGGCATCCTCTTCTTGCAGCAAACCAACAATGTTGGCTTTATGCAACATAACTCTTTAGTGAAGCTCACACAGTGATAGCCAAGAAAAATAGTTTTACACAAAACAAACACAATGTTACTCTAATTCTGTTGAGAAATCTAGGGCAACTAGATTAGATGATTTTTCTTCTTTTGACATCTACTTGTGATATATTTTTACTTTCCTTGAGTGTCAATTATTTATAAAATGTATATGAGTCAATTAAGTGTCTAGAAAGCCCTCCAATGACAAACACAATCCTCTTCTCTTGATGTCGACTTCTATATCAATGACAAACTCATGTTGGCTCACATTAAGGAGACTCACCTATTTGGATGCTTATGTCGACTTTTGTATATGGACGAACCACTATATAAAGGAGGCTAGGCTCTTTGCATAACTACAGTCCAAAACTTAGCATATCTCCGAGATTTCGGTGAACAAAAACAACAAAGGATTCAAATCATCTATGTTTCGGTGAAGACTACAGTTTGAAGGTTACAAAACTACAGTTTTGTGGAAGGGAATTCAGATCCCTCTTAAATGTAGATCACAGTGACAACGAAGAAGTATATTGGTCTCTGTATAGACCACAGTTCAATGCTCTTGAAGTGGTCACAGTTTCGTATTATGCCACAGTGATTCGGTGCTATCACTACTGGAAGAATTCGATGCCTCACAGAAGAAAGGTCATAATAGATCTCCGTGCTGTTACAAAGAAGGAAGGGCTCGCTGGTATCTTAGAAGGCACCGAATATGGTTCAGTGGTAGGTCTTTAAGTGTTACACATTGAAGAAGAGGTTCGGTATCCTTGTATAACACAGTGACCACAGATTGGTGTTATCTCTCATGATACAAAGTTTGAAGTATAAGGAACCCAGAGCAAGCAATCAAGAAGGTGGAAGAGGACTTGTGTCTTGATCGAGGAGTGGCTAATAGGTCAAGGGTCTTGGTCTTGGCATTTGTCAATTGGAATCTCTATAAGAAGAATTTGTGCGGGTTTTCCTCTAAAAGGGTGGGAGGTTTTGGCCCTGGATCATAGCCTAAGTGATGTGTCTCTTGTCTATTTATGTTCATGCATTAGTGTTAAAATTGGCAACTAGGGCCAAAATTCATGTTGGTCAACTTATTTATGGCAGTTGATATTTTTCTTGGATCCCTTTCATTGAGAGGTGTAGGATTGATCTAAAGATCATCTGATTCCGATAAGTATTCATGGAGATATGAATTTATCTGTGTTATGGGACAATTCATCAAGTTCGGCTAACGACTAAACTGCCCCCTCTTGTGCTCCACTTTTTGGTATAAATACAAGTTCCTTGCAAGTCATTTGTACACACAACTCTCTTGAGATTTCTTCTTCTCCATTTGTTTTGGGTTTTAGTGGAAAGAAGAATCTCTAAGGGATAAACGCTATCCTAAAGGATGCCCTAAACGCAGTCCTAGATGATGCATTAACAGCTCTACGCATGACCTAGATCTAGGACGCAATCAACCCTAATCTAATACGTTGTCAAGGAAGATGCAATCATATTGTGAAGAAAACAACCCTAGTCCTCTACGTTGTCAAGGAATACAACCCTCATCTACTACGCTGTCCCAAGGGTGACCCTAACCGCAGTTATGGAGATGCCCTAAATACGCAGCCATGGAAATGAACGCAAAAACCTTAGCTGCAGGTCTAAGGAGGAGAGATGCCCTAATCTTAGTTGCTATGCTGCCTAATGGAGATGGTACCTAAACAATAGTGTTTTGGGCATGGCTGTTAGGTACAATAGTACAATTAGGACAGCTAGGCAATGGTACATATATATTTGGAGCAGCGTAAGTATGTTATGTTGCTGTAGGGACAACACCAATGCTAGTTTGCTGTAAGTATATTGAGATAACAAGTCGTGATGTGACAACAATACTAGCAACAATGATATTGTGCCACAATGTTCAATGGGACAACAACATGATGAGACAGAACAAAGATGAGACTGCCATGTCATTGTGCAGCAGTGGCACAATGGGACAACAAGCATGGACAACATGGTTCAACTATGGCACATGAGACATCAATGTAACATTAGGTGCAACAGTCATGAGGTCCAGCATTGTGATGATGGGTGCAACGTGGTGCAACACGATGAGGTGCAACATGATAATGAGATGCAACACGATGATAGGTGAAGGAGTCACCTTGGAGAATCAGTTGAAGCAACATGTCTTCAACTGATCTCATGTATCATCTTCTTAGAGATGATCTATGCTCTTATATAGATAAGTCAAAGTGTTGACTTCTATTGTAAATGTACTCTCTCTCTCTGCTGAACTATTGAAGAACATATAAGAAGAATTGATCAAGGGTTTCCCCACATTGGGGTTTGTCCCTGGCTAGCGCCACATCTTGTGTCCTCGTCTTGGCTTGTCTTCTGCAACTTATGTTTATGTTCTATCTGCAGTTTACTTTAATGCTGATGTGATTGCTAATCTGGAAAAGATATTGAGCTAACTCTGAAAATTGAAATAAATTGTTCTAAGCATAGAACATACCTAAAATTAAAAATTGGTTACTGTTTGATGAAGAACACTAATAATCTAACTTGAAGAAGATCCTAATTTGAAGAAGTAAAATGCATTCACAAACAATCACTAATCAAAGAGAAATCACCTATTGCTAATGCCCTAGATTTCTCAACATGGTATCAAAGCTAAGGTGCTAAAGTCTAAGGAAGGGCATCTAATCAAAGAGACACTCAAGGATGTAAGGCTCTGTTGAAGATTCAAGGGAAATTAGGTGTAGTGTGATTCCTCTTGACTTGATAACAATTTGTGGAGTATTTTTACTTTTCCTTGTTAGCTTAATCTCCTTCTTCTTATTTTTACTTTTCCTTGTTAGCTTAATCTCCTTCTTCTTGTTAGCTTAATCTCCAAAAACATAAAAACAAGAACACAAGATGTGGCTCTCTACTAGGCCAAAACCTCTCTTCTCTTGATAGGAAAACCCTTTTGTGAATTTCTCTTATTGAGCCTTCTATTGATCAATGCCAAACCCTAGATAGGACTATCAAATGGTTTCATTGAAATATCGCATCCACCGTGTCGCAAGCCTTGAAGCCTTGTTACATTCAAATCCTCCAATTGCAATATGTGTTGCGGACTCGATGGTTCCATTGCAATACGCCTTAATACAATATCACATCCATCGCAAAACACAAACCATAAAGTTTATTATGTATCAACGCCCCAAATCCGCTTATTGCGATATGTGTATTGCAGATCCGTCGTACCATTACAATACTCAATGAAATATCGCGTCCGCCACATTGGAAGGCATTAAAAAGTCTTAAAGGGATGTAATGTTAAAACACCGATTGTGATATAATATGCGGACCTGGCAATTCCATTAGAATACACCCTCATGTAATATCGCGTTCGCCTCATCGAGAGTCATATCACAAATCTTAATGGTTAACACGACCAAACTGTCGATTGCGGTAGTATTGCAGGCCGCCAATTGCGATAAGAACGCGGACCCCGAACCACCGATTGCGATAGACCCGACAGACTTATTAAAAATAATTTATTAAATATCGCATCTGCTACGGGGTGATATGATATTGAATGTTGCGATTGCGGGATTAAAGCCATGATGTGGCGTGTGGGGACCTCTATTAATGTGGATTTTCATAAAGTTTGTGGGAGTCTTATGAAATTACAATTGTGATAAAGTGGTGGACCCAACGGGTTTATCAAAACAATTTAATATAATATTGCATCTGGTAGGGGCAATCAACCATCGACTATGTTATGGGCATGACTTGTAAAAGACCTTTGAAAGTTGCGATTGCGATTGAGGTAGTGACGTGGCATGTGGAACCTCACTGTGGGTATAGCCTCTCTTATATGGTTTTTGTGAATAATCAAGTCTATGGATGAAGGACTCTTCGATATGTTTTAATATGCAAGTCGACCTCCTTCCAATAAATGTGTCTTTCTGGTCATTAGTGAAACCCATATAAATATAAGTTAAGACATATCATTTCTAACCATCGACTGTGTGCATCGATTATAGAACATAATGATAGCCCACAACTCGTGAACATGAAGGATCAGTAGAAGGAAAGTCGAAGGTCGAGTGAGCGCAAAGGAAAATGAAGGTCCAACGAAAGACGAAGGTAAAAGCATTTTGTTGACTGGGTTAATCATTGAAAGTTCAGACTTATAATGAACCCATAGAAGCACAACCCACGCTCTGTTAAAGAGACTGCATAATACAAGGTTGTTTTATGATTGTACGCACAACATGAAGCTGTGACAGTCACGCTTCTGAAGCAATTACTCATGAAGTGGTTATCGCGACAGTTAGAACAAAGGGTTGAAATAAAGAGTTGTGTGTATGCAGATAATTGAAGATACATTGACGATTGTGTAAAGACTATTGAAGACCATGGTGTGTTAGTCATCATGATGTGACTTGGAGATTCTGTTTGGGCAATATGAAGAGTTGTGAAGGCTCCTTCATATGAAGACAGATTGTTATTGATGTAGCAGTGAAGCTGTAGATTGATAGAATTTAGTGAAGAAGATTTTGGGAGCAGAGAATTACTATCAAATATATCTAGACAAAATATAACAGTGGGTTGGAGCCCAGAGGGTTGGTGCCCTGAAGGTTGGAGCCTCAAACAAACAAGGTTGGTGCCTTGATAAGATAGGGTCAGAGCCCTTGGAGTTGGTGCCTCAAAATTGGAAGGATTGGTGTCCTTGCAGTTAGTGCTCCTAAATCCAAGGTTGGTTCCTTGCAAGACAGGGTAGGTACCTTAGAGGTTGGAGCCTTGCAAATGACCAAGTTGGTGCTTGGCAACAGGTTGGAGCCTTATATATATTGTACTTGATTTATTGTAAAGATTATATCAATAAAAACATTTATTCCTATTGTTCATTTGTGTTCTAAATATAATTGATTTAACTGGTAAAATAACAATTGAAAATAAACATTGATTCATCCCCCTTCTCAGTGTTTCCAACAGTTTCTAGCCATGCAATATTATTCTATTCTACTCAAAACTTTGAAAGAAGACTTTAAGTAAAAGGTTTGACTTAGTCATAGTAGACATCCAGAGGATCTTCCTTCTTTTGCTTCTTGTCTTCTTCTTTTATTTCTTGAGTCACATGAGCTTCTTCCCTTTTTCTTTTGTTGTTGTTGTCCTTATTTAATTTAGAACAATTCCTTTTGTAGTGTCCATATTCTTGGCATCCAAAGCATTGGACTTTGGACATATCTTTGTTGTTTGTTCTTCGTGGACCAAATTTGCCAAATTTTCCTTTTCTCTTGGTTGTGGTAGAAAATGCTTGCTCCTTTGATCACACTTCTTTCTTTGCTTTGAGTCTTGTTTCCTCTATCTTGCATAGAGACCACATTTCACTTAGTGGGGTGGCTTTCTTCTTTGCATATATGCTTGATGTGAAGTTGCCCCAATCCTTAGGTAGAGCATTGAGTACTACAATTGTCATTTTCTTGTCGGACATAATTTACCCTCGCTCTTGAAGTCGATCCCTCATCCTAGAGATCTTCAAGAGGTAGGGAGCTATTCCTTCCTTTGATATCTTCATTTTGTACAATTCATTTCATAGAGATATCACTTGTCCAACTGTTGTTACTGAGAATAGCTCTACTAGATTATCATAGATTTATTTTGATGTTTCAAGTTTGGAGACATAAGGGATGAGAGAGTCTTTGATGGATTCTATTAGAATCCTTTGAGCTCTTTTCTCATCCTTATTGTACTTGGATAAGGCTTGAGTTTGTTCCTAGAAAGAATAGTGATATTCCCTTTGATGTGTTCTAGAAGTTCATTCTCCTTGAGAAGTAAATCAGTCCTCTTCTTCCATGCAAGAAAGTTATTGGTACCTACCAATTTGTTGCTTTCCTTGCACAAAGACATTGATGTATATTTAGAAGGGGACATATACTTGATAGATTTTGAGATGTAGTGGACTTGATTTCTCCTTGAAGATTTGATGACTTGCCTTCCTTAGATATTGATGTTCTTCAAGTTGCTTTCTCCATGTAGACTTGCTTGATGATGAGATGTGCTTGATGGCTTGTAGATGATGTAGGCCCTTCTTTGATTTGCTCCTCTTGTAGGTGCCTTTATATAAGGCTCTTGTTCTTGCTTTATAGTCTTCCTTGATGAATGATAGATGGTAGACCTTCTTGTTCTTGAAGTGATTGAGACTTCTTGGCTTGACGCTTCAACTTTTGTAGATGTCCTTTCTTGATGAATGTTCTTGAGATGCCCTTTCCTTGATGTGTCACCTTAGCTCTGATACCATGTTGAAGAATCAAGGGAAATTAGGTGTAGTGTAATTCTTCTTGACTTGATAACACTTTGTGGAGTCTTTTTACTTTTTTTCTTGTTATCTTAATTTTCTTCTTCTTCTTATTTATGCATGTGTGTGTACTTCATCAAACTGCTACCAAAACCATAAGAACAAGAACACAAGATGTTGGTTCTCTTCCAGGGCCAAAACCTCTCTTCTCTTGACAGGGAAATGCTTTGGTAAATTTCTCTTATGATAGCTTCTTATTGATCAATTCCAAACCCTAGATCCTTGACTAGAATTTCCTCCAAGCACAAGGAAAGTCCTACCTCCTTTTTGCACTTTGTTCCCTGACACTTAGTCTTTCTTCTTCTGGTACTTTGCTCCCCGACACTTTGTCCTCCTCCTTTGTTCTTTGACTGGAGTAGACCTAGCTTATGTGATTTCTAAATGAGATGCTTCTCTTCTATGCTTAGTGATATCCTTTACTCGTGTAGGCATTTTTCTTCTTTTAACCAAACATGATACTTCTTGAGATGTAGATGTAGACTTGGTGTGACTGTACAACAATCCTAGTTCTTCGCATGTGTGGATGGTTTACTTGAATATTATGCTCCTTTGATCTTCGCTTATGTGAGTCTTTCCTTTGCTTGAGTAGAAGGCCTTATAGGCCTAACTTACTAGCCTAAACAATGATAGATATGGGACTGTTATATTGCTGCTGTTATTACCGCAAAGATTATTCTGTTTCTCACACGTGTCATTGTTTTTCACCCTAAAAACAATGGTTTTGACTTTGGTCTTGACTTCTCCTTCTTTGCTGCACTAGAGGCTCCTCAAACTCGTCTTCTCTTGACCTTTTCTTAGCTATCCTTCTTTGCTGAATTCAGAGGTAATTGCTTATCGTTTGAGGGAGTGGACAACCTCTATATATAGAGGTCTATCCCTCCTTTAGGCCGACTTGAAGTCTATAGGTTGACTTGAAGATTCTTTATCATTTTGCTTCTTGAAGGATGTCGTTGCATGGAGAGGACTTGAATTTGCTTCGAGGGTTTTCTTTGACTCTTTATACAAGTATATACATGGTGTAACATGCCCCTAAGGTCTTAAACATAATTCTTTTGACTCTTTGACTCACCTATAACACTTCAACATGTGCTAGACCTATTTCAATGAGCAAGAAACTCATTGACATATATTATAAAAATAATATTTATTTTCTTCAATAAATACAAATATCAAAAGTACATTTATGAAGACCAAACCTAGTTACATTTCCTTCAACATGATCGAGTTTCAAGAAAGGCATCAAAGCAAGTTGAAGGTTATCAAAGCAAAAGATCGAGATCTACATAGAAGAATCAAACCCTAGATTGAAGAAGCAGTCTATAACAACAAAAGTTTTGGATCCTATAGTCACCATAATGGGACCACAAAGATCCTCATCAAGCTATCTACAAAGCAAGGTAGCTCAATACTTTAAAGTTGAAGATTGCATCATCTTGGAGAGAACAATGATGAATTCAGACTCCTAACACAGTCCCACAACAGTTTGGATCTCTGTGTTTATGGATAGTTTTGGATGTCATATCACAATATACAATTTAGACTAAATAGAAGTGAAAGCGAGGGTTTGTTTAGGGTAAAGTTTGGATCTCCACAGTGAAAGAAGTTTTGATATAATTTCGACTAGATGATGTATAAAAGCCACAATTTGGTGATGTGAAGAAGCTTCCATTCATAGAAGTATTACAGTGTCTTGCTAATGTTGTAGAAAGGACAATTTGGTGTCAAGACAGTAATATAGTGCCATCCCAAGTGTGTCAACCGTTCGTTGTTATCATATTATGCTCAGAAAAGAAATAATCTCAATGCATAAAAAAAACTGAAAGGAGGAAGGAGAATATAATTAAGAGAGCTAGATCTAAAGACGTTGTCATTATAAAAGGAGCAATCTCCTCTTACTGAAGAAGGGTTCTTCATTTGGAAGAAGGTCATCCAAAAGGGAGCACTAATACATTTTCTTCAACCATCATTAAAGTGATCAAGTTGAAGATTTTATCTTCACTTGTCAAGTAAGTACCTTTCATTCTTTAATCAATTTGGTTAAATGACTTTGTGTTTGCAAGGAGATCTATAAGCTCATTGGGTCATTGAAATTCCTTGCATGGAAAAGGAGGATAGACATAGTCCTCGAAGAAAGTGAAGTCATTGAACACATCAACAATAAGGTCTCCTCTGAATGCATGGAAAGTGATTCTTATGAAAGGTACCCTCATATAGTAGTATAGGAGACATCAAAGAGACGTATATAATAAGCTCGTAAGATTATTCTTTGAAGATGCGATAAAGAAGGTCACATGACTTAGATTTGATATACACAAAATTGAAGGTATCAAAGAATGAAGGGAGATCTTCATAAGATCTCAACTGCGAGATCTGGGAGAGATGATAAGAAGATAATCATCATTATTCTAAATGCACTAACTAATGAACAAGGTAACAAATATCCATGAGCATAAGAAATTTATCTCATTCAACAACTTGTAGTTTCTATGCAAGATAGAAGAAGACAAGGTTGAGGACAAAAGTGTTGAAGGTTAAAGGACTCTAACATTTGCAGGAAGGAAAGGGGAGTTTGGAAAAATTTGTTCCTCGGGAAAGAAAGAAAAAGCATAACTGGGATTCAATGCTATGGATTATGGAGCCGAAGAGAAGAAGTCCAAGAAAAGAGGAGCCAAAGAGAAGTAGTCCAAGAAAATAGGAAGTAAGAGATCTCTACTATGTTGAGATAGTCTCCCTCAGAAAAGGTCTTGTCATAGCTCCTATTTATTTTGTTAGAAGATATGACTATAATAAATAATAAGATGCATTGTGGCATCTTGATGCATCTTGGAAGAATTAGAAGAAAGAGCTCGTGACATCACCACAGGAAACATGAAGGATGTCTGGAACAAAATCCATGGTAGTCAAATACAAAGGATATAGCTCTTGGGAACCTCATTGCAAACTTAAGGAAAGGAAGAAGTCATCTAGGACAAGGCTCATTATACATCAGGTCAAAAGGGAAACATATGCCAGATAAAGGTATGCAAGATCCTCAAGTTTCTCTTATGGAATTTGTTATATATGATAACCCTTTGTTTTTCTAACTCTAGCCTTAAATCCATTTTCTTGATGTTTATTTAAAAATCCCAAACATCAAACCTACACTACCCATGATGCAATAAATCAAAACCCACTCTTGGACGCGAAATGGCATAAAACACAATCTATAAGATGTGTTGGAAATACTAAGAGGGGGTGATCAAATTTCTTTTTAATTGTTCTATTTATTTCCAAAAGCACACACACACCACACACACACACACCCAACACACACAGATATATATTATTATATATATAATATATATATATATATTATATATATATATATATATATATCAACAGCTAGAATTAATGCTTTTATTAAACATAACACAGTGCAATGAAATAAATACAATATAAGAATATATCTGATTGTGATTAGTTGCCAAGCTCCAACTTAGACTCTATTTATTTTCACTGTTTTATTCATTTCCATGCCTCTGTCCATTCGTTTCCTCTTACATCGCCTCTTAGGTTTCCTCCTCGGTCGCTACGGCTTCCTCTGCGCTGTGCAATTTCACTGACTTTCTGGGATCAAGTAAATTCATTATGCAGGTCCAAACGATCCACGAAGAACACATCTTCCCAATTTACCATAACAATGCTCCTTTAATCAATGATTGCAGGCATACACAAAGTTCATTCAGTTAAACGTAGATGTTTTGTCTCGGTTGCAATCATAATCTCCATGGTTCACCCCTTTCAACTGACGTTCAACCTTCTGACCCATCGGAACAGCCATCGTAAGCCTTTCGGCTTAAAACACCTCGCGCAAGCCAAAAATTCCATTACACAGAGAATATGAGAAAAACAGTCAAACAGACCAAAAGGTGGACTTGAGGAATTATTAAAATCACACCTATTCCTGTATCGGCTCCGGTCCATATTGCAATTGGCGCTTTAGACTTTCGGAGGTCCTTTATACATCAAGACCATGGCATCGCCGATGGCCGATGGCCGACCCTCCACTGGACGCGATATTATATTATGCCATGTTATAATGTTTAATCGGGTCCACATGCTTTATCGCAATTGGTGCTTGTAGTCAGACAACCCTCTGTGTAGCATTGCGATGGGCGGATACGATATGGTATTAAACCATAGTTAATATGCCCATCGGGTCCGCAACCTTATCACAATCGGCGCTTTCATGTGGCAGGGCTTTACGGCGTGCAATATAGCGATGGACGCAATAATGCATTAAGTCATATTACACTGTCGCGACGGGTCCAAATACTTTATCACAATCAGAGGTTTTAGTGTGGCAAGACCTTAACCACTTGCGATATATAATCCCGACGTGCCGGACCCAATAGGATCCCAAAACTCTCGTGCATATATTTTCAAGTCCATTTTTTAGATCCGATAGTGTATTTGCCAATATTTAGTCTCTTTGCCTTTTCCGCTTCTCGATAGTGTTAAGCATATGTATATGGGCTTTCTGTCTGCCGATAGTGTAAAAGCATGCATTCATGGGTTTTACGGCCCCGATAGCATATATATATATATATATATATATATTATATATATTATATATATTATATATATATATATATAAAGTCTGCGCCTCCAATCGCTGTTTGCGTCCTCTGTTAGCTCTATTTTCTCCTGTACTTTGGCATATATGGTCCCGAGCGCTGTTTAAATGCATGCATATATATATATATATATGTGTGTGTGTGTATATCTGAGTTCTGCTCCTCTTGGCTTCGTCTGCTCCTCTTGGCTCTTGGTTTCGTTTGCTCCTCGAATATTGCCATATTGACATCAATGACAATCTGTGTCCAACAATCTCCCCCTTTGTTATTGATGACAATATTCTTCTACTCTCCCCCTTTGACATCAATGGCAAAGGAATGCATACAGACTCCCCTTGTCAAACTAAGGAATGCATACGGACTCCCCTTGTCAAACTGCTCCCCCTGTCCGGCTACATCTTTATGAATGAACTTGAGTGATGATAAAGAAATGACCCCCATATTTTGACGCAGATGTTCAAATGCTTCTCGAGAGGTTTTTTGAAAATATCATCTATCTGCTCCTTAGTACTGATATATTCCAGGACGATGTTTTGCTCAGCTACTTGCTCAAGGAGGAAATGATACTTGATTGGTATGTGTTTGGTTTTTGAGTGCATCACTGAATTTTTGCTGAGACTGATAACACTTGTGTTGTCACAATAAACGGTAATCAATTGATCTGTACATATATCGACATCTTTTAGAGCTTCCTTCATCCATAGTATCTGAGTACAATAGTTTGCTACAACAGTATACTCGGCTTCGGCTATGGATAATGATATGGATGACTGCTTTTTGTTGAGAAAAGATACTAAACAGTTTCCTAGGAAGAATGCATTTCCACTAGTACTTTTCCGATCATCTATACTTCTAGCCCAATTAGCGTCGGTGTATGCAGTTGCAGTCAGTGTCGAGCTCTTTGGGTACCAAAGATCGAAATCAGAAGTTCCTTTCAGATATCTGAGAATTCTTTTTACAGCTAATAAATGGGATTGTTTGGGAGCAGAATGAAATCTTCCCACCATTCCTACTACTTGCATTATGTCTGGTCTTGTAGCTGTTAAGTATAGAAGGTCTCTAATCATTGACCTGTAATGAGTTGTATCTGTTTGTTACCTATACCAATAGGTTTCATATTTCATGATTGATTATGAAAGGTCCAAATATGCTCTACTTTGATGATGCAAAGATCCCATATTTCCATAAGGAGACAAGGTGTGTCTATATCTTGACAAGGACTCAATTTTGATGGATGGTCCAACAGCCTAATCTGGATCATGCCAAGTTTAAATTTCCTGCTGTGGAATAGAGAAAGAAGTCTGTCCAAACTGTTTAATCTTGGCAGACAAGTAGTACAGGTAGAGAAGAAAGGTTCCCAACAGTTTAATCTGGGACTCTGGAAGAAATAAGGGTAGAATTTGATAGAAAATCAAAGGAAAAAGCCAGGGAAAAGAAAAGGCACACAAAGGGTCTGCAAGTCCAAGTGCACCCTCCAAGAAGAAAAAATGCTAGACAAAGTAGCTGGGTAGGTAGATGGGGTTGCAGAAGTGATATTCAGTTCAAAAATTTGACTTTGATGGTCAAAATGAGAGAAGCAAAACAAAGAAGTATGTCTAACCTCCATTCCTTCCCTTTTCCCATTTGTTACTAACATCCCCTCATGGGTTAAAATGCAGGGAAAGATTTATGGTTTCATGGAGGTCCTTTATCCTTTAAAGGCCACATTTCCTATGTAAAAATCTTTTCATTTTGATCTACTCCCTAAACTAAGTATGTTTCAAAGAAACTCAGTGACATTCCCCCTCACTTACCCCCTTCATCCATATTAACCTCTAATTCTACTATGTAACTCCCCTATCTTACCCTTCCCCTACTACTATTAACACCATGGTGTATAAACCCCAAAATTTGTATAAATATCCCTCCCCTTGGCATTATAGCCATATGGTCTGTTTAAAAGGGAATCAAAATGACACCTGGTCACTTTGATTAACCTCCATTTCATCTCCCTCCATTCCAAGTCAATTCACTCCTTAAACCTTCATCTACAAAGAAAAAACCTATAAAAACCCCCTCCTACCCATAACCCCTGTTGAAATTTTGAAAAAACCCGAAAAACCCATAAAAACCCACTATCCTAAGGTTGCCGCTCGAAATATTTTAATGCATATTTTAATCGGCCGGCGGGTCCCTCCCCAACTTGCACGACCCGTCGGAGGACCCGCCAGCCGTCCGATCTCCGCCGCCCAGATCCTACGGTGGGCGGTCAATTTCAATCCCCGACCTGCCGACCTTTAGCGTCCGGGGAAAGTGGTTTTCCGCCCGTACAGGGACGCGTGGCAGGCGATGGGGTTGTTCGGAGCCCCTCTCCCTGATATTGCCTTTGCCCAAAGGTGGTGCGGGGAACCCACTTACCGCCATCCCCGTTACCACCCTCCCTCCTGCGTCATGTGCACGTCATTCTGACGTCACCTCACCTATGCCCGCCCCCGCGTCCCATGGCCCTCCACGCAGCCCTGCCACCGCATCTACCTGCCACAGTGTCCTGCCACCCTGGCTCACACCTCAGCGCCACGTCACTTCCGTACCCGGGCCCCACCGTGACGTCATGCTGACGTCATCGGCGGAAAAGCGCCAAATATGCACTTTTTCCAAATTTAACGTTATAAACGGCCAAATGAGCCGTTTTTAGTCATTTTCACGCGCAAAAGAAGGAGCCGTTGTCGACCAGCTGCCGCGAAATTTGTCCTCCAGCCAGCAAATTTGACATTTCAACCGCTACAAGTTCAGAATTCGTCGGCATGAAGCCTCCACAGCCCGGCCTGCAAGCATCCAGGCCAGTTTTTCCAGGTATTTCACCAGTTTTCCCACTTTGCCCATGCATTCCAATTCTCTGTAAAATTCACCATTAAAGCACTGGTTAAACACCTGAATTTAGCTCTGCCTATTACCTGGAGTAAACCCAAGCAACCTGCAACCACCCCTGAACCATAATTCGACATTGAAGTGCTCATTCACGGGCTGAAACCGCAAAATTGCCCCTGAGGTGCTCGGCATTGTTCCCTTTTGCCAAGCACAGGCCACCTGCATTCTTACCAGAGAAACATCACCATCTCTGCAAAATTTCCATTAGCAATTCACACCCCTGTGTTTACGGTTGACCTGCTGCTAAAAAGTCTGTAAAGACTTGTCAAAACCATTACCTCTACCTGTACAGATTTTGATTATATCATGGCAGCCTCTGCATCCTCATCCCTCAGTACAGTTTCTGCATCCTCATCCCTCAGTGTGGCCCCACTAAATCAAACAAATAAGGAGCTGGAAGCCTTGCCATTTGTTGACAAGGATTGTCTCATTGGAGACTTTGAGGGAAACAGGGACTTCTTACAGACCTTCAGTCAATTGAGGGAAGACTATAAGGATGGGCATGGCACACATGGGATTTTGGAGTCAAACCTGCCCTATAACTGTCTCCCAGCTGTGAATGTTTTCCCAGAAATCATTCACCTTTGTGCTGAACACTATGATGTGCAGCATAGAGCTATCAATACTCCATCAGGGAGGATCCTCTTCTACATAAATGCTGAGTCCATCAACAAGATGTTACAGTTTGAGCAGACAGAGTTGCTGATCCCATTCTCCATGAATTATTTGCTGGAAACTGGTGACAAGATGACCAGTGAAGAGTTGCAAAAGGTCACCAGGAACTTCATGAGACCTGAGTGCCAGCCTACGGGGCCACCTCCTTATCTGAATACACATTTCAATGATGTAGGCAGGCTGTTACTAGATATGATAGCCTATGTGTTGGGATACCAAAACAGTGAGCATGTGGATAAAGCCATGCTAGTGTTACTATCTGTTTACAACCCACGCCAGCCCCCTGCCCGAAAGTATAACTTTGCTAAGTTCATAGCCAATAAAATCCATGATCAGTTGATTAAATTGGATAGACAGGGGGTCTTCAGATACTCAGGTTACATCTACCATCTGTTCATGTTTCATCATTCTGAAGCCTTCCCATGCTACATCAGAAGGCTGGATCAGAGAGGGGAGAGAAGATCTGTCATCTTTTGGACCTCAGTTTATCACAAGGTCACAAATTCACCCTATACCTACTGTGAATTTGTTGATCAGTTTGT
>APFE030250812.1:124417-138072 GCA_000404065.3 Pinus taeda | reverse complement strand
GGCCTATATTTTTGATATTCTTCAGTAGGCATGGCATTGAAAGGAGTAGGGAGTATTAGAGGTCCATACCTAGCAGCTATGTTCTTTCCATTTTGGTAGGTGCTTGTGGACCTGCCATAGCTATGGTAGCTAAAAGAAAACTGGCAGTCTGAATGATAGAGGGCTGAGGAGTGACTGACAGGATTAAAGGAATATGATGGATAGGAGGTGAGGTTTCCTTTGGGCTTAAAGAAAAAGGGGAACATAGAGAATAAGGAGCTTTATGAATCTCTAAGAGTTTTTATTCACTGCTAGTATTAGATGCTATACTCTCAACATGTATTTGTTCTATTACAAGCCTTTCTTGTAGAGATATAGGAGATTGTTTAGGTTTACCTGAACTTGATGCTCTTTTCTGCAATACCTCTCTCTTTGATGATTTTTTTAGGATCAGGTACTGGGTCAGTGTGTAGCTTTTGAGGATTTCTTCGAGTATGCCTAAAAAACTGAGCCAAAACTATGAAGTGGAGTCGCCAAGAGGTTCGGCTTCCAGTAGAGTTGCCAGATAGATGATTACAAAAAAAAATGTGCCCAAACTTTGTCTATCATCAACGCTGGATCTGTGTCGTTTCCCAAGGAAGCTGAGCTTCAGTTTCCTCTCCCCGACAATGACGCCAATTATGTTATCACTCCAGGAAACTCTCCTAGGTTGCAGCTCGGAGATGCCTAGTAACATATAATCTTCAGTATTGTTCTCTAAACTACTGGAATGGATGATGGTTTGGATCAAGTCAGATAACCATTTCAACTCTATTCTCACTCAAGACATGCATGAACAGCCCCAACAATACAAGGATTTAGACCACCAATGCTCAATAGTTTGTAGATTTAATGGATAGATGGAGAATACTGACTATACCAGCAGATTGCATACATGAACATATGTGAATGGCTAACTACAAGCATCAAATGAGCTTACTGACTATACTGGCAGATGCATATATAATAACACATATAAATGGGTAGCTACAGGCAGCAAAGAAGCTTGCAACTCTAATATATCGAAGCAGAGATAAGATGACAGTTATCTGGCCTTAGACAAACAGAAAACATGAACAAAATGTTCAAGTGCAAGCATAGAACAACAAAGAGAATGGACATTGAACATATAATGGCAAAATAAGCTTATATTGCTGGAGCTTGAATGAACAGAAGAGCAATAATCTCCAAAAGTTGTACCTTTATTACATCTTACTAACAAATGTTTATAGCCAATTCACAATGATCTTGAGCCTTTTGAGGCTTCAGGGGTCTTAATCTATTCCTTTGTTTCTTCAACTGATTGATTCCCTCAATGCAAGCATGGGTTGGTGGTTTTCCTCTTTTGACAGAGGAATAACCACATTAAGATATTTTGGGTAGTGGTTGCACTGTTTGGGCTGATGATGCTTCCTGATCTTGTTTGATTTGGCGGTGTGGCATTGTTGTGGCTCCCTGACTGCTTTATCGTTGATTCGGCCCCTGTCCCTGTCTCACAGCCTCTGTGGGGTAGTGGAAAGGGTTTGCGTGCCTTTGTTTTCTCTTTTAATTGCAAACTGTGACTCTTTCTGTTATCAACCGAAAGCACAACCATACTGCTAAATCCCGCCATTCTCTATTCTTTTCGGACTTCAAAAAGTCCTCAAAGATGGTTCATATCCTCTTGGGTCTACCCTTGTTGCTGTCGCAAGTCGCAAAGAAGCCTGCCCTGTGTATTTTCCTCGCATTGTGAAATATGCATAAAACACTTAAAAACCATGAAAAAACGGTGTTTTTGGACTTAAAAAATTATTAATTTCCCTTCCCGGACCCTTTCGGGTCCGGGCTTCATTGCAATCGTTGTTAGCCATGCTCCCTTCATATTTTTGTTAGACAACAAAAATTCATGAAATACATTAAAAATGGGACTTTCGTGGATTTGAAAATATATCAATTTTGTTGCCCGAAACCCTTTCAGGTTCGGGTTATATCGCATCGGCGCTGTTCCCTGTTCCTTTTGTATTTCGTTATACATCGAAAATACATAAAAATGCTTTAAAATGGCCTTGGCGCGGACTTAAGAAGTTATCAACTATCACATATAATTACGTCGGGTTCGGCCCATCAGGTCGCACCATATGCATATGTTAAAACCTCGCCCCTTTGGTGTCCACCGATGTGATATTACGATGCGATCTGATCTGATCGCATATCGCTATATGTAAAGGCTTTGCCCCTTGGTCTCCCTGATTTGCGATTCGCCAATGTGATTTGGGCCGTCGATCCGCGTGCGCGATCGACGATCCTCGTTTAATCGCCGATCACCATTGCCATCGCCCTACGGTTTGCACCGATTTTCCTTTGCCGTTGTGACCCGCCGATCCAATCATCGGTGATCGTTGATCGACGATGTCCAGTGCTGATTGCCATTGCCCGCCTGTGCCGATGCGATCCACCGATTAGATGTGGGCCGTTGATTGGCTAGATCTAACGGCTGCTGTGCAACCACTATTTAAGCCTGCGCCTGTGGGGTTTTTTTTATGGTTTTAGAGTGATTTAGGCCTGTCGATAGTGTATTTCTGCCCTTCTAAGGGCTTTCCCCTCGTGCGGATTTTGATCGATGGATGACTTTAAGCACTTACGAAGACTCGAAGAGTATTAATGGATCCATTGGCATGAATTTTAAGCACACTTGGAGACTTTGGGGCATTTTTGGATCCATTTTTTGGCTGTTTGCCTGCAAGGCTAACAGGGTCCACCATGTTAAACCACAAATATTGTTTTTATCTAGCGACCAATAATGCTTTTTGGCTCGCCCCCTTGCCATCCTATCTTTATCAGCGGGGGGGTGGGGGGTGGTCGAGGGGGTCCGAAAAGTGGTTTCCCCGCCGCCACATGTCCTCCTCCTGTCATTTCGCACCCCCCTCTCAATACCATAAACCATTTTGACCCCCCTCCAAAAATGTTTTTCCTCGCTCCCTCCATAGCCCACAATAGCTGTTACGTCACCCTCCACTTTCACTTCACTACCACTCCCCTACTGCCATGTAGCTCCTTCTGCCTATCACTTCCCACCAATGATCCCGACCCCACCTTCACGTCACTTCCCGGCCTCCATCCACAATGCACGAATTCAACCATGGACGTTCACTTCCGTCTATTAGATTCCGATACCAATAGGTTTCATTTTTCATGATTGACTGGAGAAATCCCAAATATGTTCATCCTTTTTCATGCTGCAAAGGTTCCATATTTTGTAGAATTTTCACTATGTATAGGTGGTTAATTCTTGCCACAGTTGATGAATAGCCAGACAGCCTAATCCTGGCTAGATCATGTTTGAATTTACTTGTCTTAGAATAGAGAATAAAGGTCTGCACAAACAGTTCAAGCTTGGCAGACAAGTAGTTAGGTAGAGAAGCAAAGGGTCTCAACAGCTTAATCTGAGCCCTGGAAGAGATAAAGGTAGACTTAGATAGGAGGACAACTAAAAGAAAAGAGAAGAATCAGGGTTTCTAGTTCAAATGCACCCAATGAAAATGAAGAGAAAATGTTAGGTATACTAGGTTGGGTAGGCAGTTTTGATGGTATAGAAGCATGGTTTATGAGCAATTTGCTCCTTTGGAACAAGTTTTCATCTCATAAAACTCATAAAGTACCATGGCAAGGTGGCTACAAAACAAATGGAGCATGACTAGTTTCCCTCCCCATTTTCCCGAGAAACACTTACTAACATTCCCCCCAAGGACAATGAGATCTGCTCATTGCCTTTACTCCACTTTATTTCATAGAAAAACTAAGTGAAAATGTGTTTTCACCTAGGAAAAACAAACCACATTTCTTGTGTAAAAAGCCTTTATTCCATTTTTCCAAGTTTCCCAAACTTTATAACTTGGTATCCTTTCATTCCCCCCATGCCTAAGTTTCACTCTATAAACTTAGCCTAATCCATACAAACCCATCCCACATAGTCATATTAACCTACTAACCCTATTATATAGCTCCTATGTATAATTCCCCTCCCTTACTATGTATAAATACACAAAATCCCTAAAAAATCTAATACCCCAACCCTTGGCTAACTATAGCTATATTTTAATTTTTTTTTAGGAAGTTATTGGTCCACCTGGTGCCAATAACAACCCTCCATGTGCCCATTAGGACTTGTTTAGCCTCTCGCTGAATAAACAGCCGAAACCCGCATATTAAACTCACAAAACCCACAAAACCCATTTAACCCGAAGTCTGAAATACACCGCAAAAACATTACAAAACATGAAAAATTAAAGCGGGTCCCCCACTGTTAACCTGCCGCCACCTCCATCACCCGCCAACCGTCCGATCGACGCTAACAGATCCGACGGTGGTCGGCGATATCTCAAGACCTAACATGCCGAACTATAGCGTCTGGGGGATGGGCGGTATTTCCGTCATACTGAGGACGCGTGTCAAGCACCCGGCGTGTTTGGAGCTCCCTCCCCCAAAACCACTTCCCCCCAAGAGCGGTGCGGGGAATACCACTTACCACCTGCCCACCTCCCTGCTGATGTCATGCCCACGTCATCTGATGACGTCACCCCTGTTGCCGCTTGCCTCCTTGCTGACGTCACCCGCCATGTCAGCATCCGTTCTCGCTACACGATAAAATGACGTCATGCTGACGTCATAAAAAAAGCGCTCCGAACCCACCAAAGTCAAAATTTCAAGTAAAAAGGAGGTGAAAACATTGTTTTCACCCATTTGTCTTTGTTTTCTGTACGCAATCTGTGCATGCAAATTAATGTGCAAAAGAGCATTTTCACCATATAATTCCACTACCCAGCAGTTCTACTCCACAACTCGGCCCCCCGGCTCACTTGGTCACCTGCACATCGACCATTCCGCCGAGAAAATAGGTATTTACGTCAATTTGCCCCCGACCCTATTTTTCAGTGCTTTTCTCTGTAAAATTGGCCACAAAACCTATAAGTTGAAAAGAAAAACACTGTGTTGCTGCCAAAATACCCACTATAACCTTTGTCTTGTCAAATTCACCATAAATCCGCGTAGTGAGCTAAAATTGAGCTCATTCGGCCTTGCAAATTCTCCAAGAAACCTCGAAAGCTGCCTTTTGCCCATAATTGTAGCCCATTGTACCAAAGAAGCCCATAAGTCCTGTTTCTCCAACTAATTTCAATCCAGAGAGCTAAATTGAAGCCAACAAACCAGTTTCAACAGTGAAAATCCCGGAGAAATCCACAAAGCCATTGTTTTGCCTATTTTGCTTACACAAAGCAAAAAATTTCCAATTTTAAAGGCAATAGAGTTTAGCCATGGAAGGTCCAATAGCCTTGAATATCACTCCTCTTAATGCACCCCACAAGGAATTGGAACATTTGCCCTTAGTTGATAAAGACTATCTAATCCAAGACCTAGTAGGCTACCAAAACCATCTGCAAGCAGTCTGTGAGCTCAGAAACAGCTACTTAAACCAAAATGATGTCGATGGCATATGGGAATCAAATCTACCCATATACTACCTCCCCTCTCTGAATATATTCCCTGAGATCATTCACCTCTGCTGTGAGAACTATGAACCAACAAACAGGGCAATTAAGAGTTCCATTTGGAACCACCCTCTTCTATATTACTCCTGACTCCATAAACCAAATGCTGAACTTCAAACCAACTCACCTCTAGTTTCCTCTTACCATGAAATTCTTGCTGGATGAAGGTCCCAAACTCTCCAGCACAGAGATAACCAGAATTGCCCAAGTATTTATGAGAGCAGATCGCCAGCCTAAGGAACCACCTCCTTTCCACTATGTATCTTTCACTGAAGTGGGTAGATTAGTTCTTGATATGATATATTTTGTTCTAGGGTTCAAGACAAGTGAGCATATTGATGAAACCATATTGGTTATGATGTCTATATTTACCCAAGGGTAGCCCCCTGTTGTTAAATACAACTATGCCAAATTTATTGCCAACAAGATACATGACCAATTGTTGAGGCTAGAAAGGGAGGGAATCTTTAAATATTCATCTTATATCTATCATTTGTTCTTATATTATTAGCCAGATATCTTCCAATTCCCCATTAGAAAATTGGACCATAAAGGGGAAAGGAGGTCTGTGATTTTTTGGACTCCAATCTTTCATGAAGTCCGCAGCTCTCCCTACTCTTATTGTGATTTTATTGATATGTTTGTATACCCAGTCTCTTCTCTCCTGATGAGAACTCCTCCTCCTAGACTGACACGTGATATGCAAAAGATACTACAGCTCTCCAAAAACTATAAAATAGGTCACTGGCACTTTTACCAGAATCACACTATTCTGAGGATATATGGCTGTGAGCTATGCCCCTACAGGCTGCCCAGATATGTGCCAATGAGACTGTTTGCCTTGGAATATTTCAGGCAATTCATCAATTCAGATCTGAGTCACTTCCATAGCACAAAGAAAAATGCCCGATTGAAACTCAGAGACTAGTTAGGTCCCTTTGTTATGAACAAGAAAGAGGGATGGAAGGATGCTGATGAAATATTGGGTCAAACACTCAGACTCAAGAGAAGCTTTTGGTGGGTACCCTATGACCCAAACGGCTTTATCAATGCAAGAAGGGTAAAATATAGGCTGGCACCCTATGAACATGTTGGTATTATGATACATATGTTGTACTTGATGGCAACCCACTCATCTCAGATGATAAATTACAGTGCATCAAATTTCACGCACTTTCATGCGAGAAGAGTTCATGCACTTTCATGTAGAGAAGTTCACGCACTTTCATGCAGAGAAAAGTTCCTTTCATGCAGAGAAAAGTTCACGCACTTTCATGCAGAGAAAAGTTCACGCACTTTCATGCAGAGAAAAGCGCACACACATGGGAAATTTATGGTTGGTTCATGGTATTAGTTCGACAGTTTTTGATCCTATGGTTTTGGTTCGTGGTATTGCATCCAAAAGAATTGAACCCAAGTATTGGGTCCGTGGTATTGTTTCTCAATGGTTTTGGTCCATGGTTTTGAGTGAGGCCTAGCCTATAAAAAGGAAAGGAGATCATTTGGTTAATCACAAGTGTTGAAAATCTTAAGAAGCGCAAGATCTGAATTTTTGATAATCGGTTGGTGAGACATAGTTGAATCTGAATCAAGGAGAAACCAGAGCATTATAAGTCAGATCTACTGAAGAGAGCGGCAATGGCGCAGTGCGGAGGCGCGTAGAACCAGAGAAGAAGCAGGTGCGGAGTTGCGTAGACTCGTCACGGCAGAGATCTGTTTTGCAGAGATCTGGGTTTAAATTGGTGTCTGGTTACTGTTGTTATTTTCTGGTTACTGCATTCTGAGAAGTTATTTGTTTAAAGGAGATTGGGTGATGCACATGTACATGATGTTTTGGATCTAGTTTGAAAATTGATGAAACGTGGTCCCTGGAAGGAAAGAGAAGGTAGTAGCCTTCTATAGGTTAGCACCTACATACTAGTATTTCAGCTAGTACAAGAGCTAAGGGGGTTGTAGCTCCCTTCCAAAAGAAGTTGGAAAACGAGAGAGGGTTGTAGCTCTCTGCAGGTTGCAGCCTGCGTATTGGTAAAAGACTGCACCAGTACAAAATCAATTGTAAGAAGAAGTTTCTAATTGAAGAAGATAGAGACATATTGTAGCAGGTGGTTTTCACCCACATTGGGTTTCCACCTTACATCTTGTGTTCCTTGGTGTGACTGTCTATTTTGTGTTCCTGCTCATTATTCTATGGTTCTCACATACAGATTAATGACAAACATTTGAAGAATAAATTAAATTATAAGTTTGGAAGGGATATGCAAGTTTCAATTGTCAGATCTAAAAATATTTGTATAAATTGATAAGAGTTTGATAACACTGATTCACCCCCCCCTTTCAGTATTATTTCCAACAGAACATTACACCATCCCTGACATAGAAAAGTTTGCCAACCAAGATGGGTGGGTGGAGGGCACTAGTTGAAGAGTTTACTGAGGAAGAAAAAATGGAACAAACTATGAAAAATCTAGAAAAAAACTCTTGACTTAGATTCTTTTGGGCGGGTATCATTCAAAATACCACAACAAACCAGGGAAAGCTCATCAACTGCTACAACTTCACAACAAGTTGCCCAAGAAAGGACTACACCAACAACAGGGACAACAAAGGGCAATGAGTTAGTAGTTTTAGATTAAGAAACAATGGAAGAATAGCCAACTACCTCAAAAGAACATAGTCAAGGGCAAGCCCCTTCACTACAGGCACAAGCACCAGAAGTACTGGCACTGTAGACTCCTCTTCCTGAGGAGAGAAGTAAGAAAAGAGACCGAGAAGAGACCACACCTGCAAGTGGGTCAACATGACAACAAGAGGCCAATAGGCAAAGGGTAGATCCTCCTGAAGAGGACATTGTGGAAGACATCACTGAAAGCACAAGAGGAGAGAGGGCCATCAGCCAACAGAGTTCCGCTAGCTCTCACAGACAAGAAGGGGAGAGGCAACATGGAATGGAAGTCTCCTCCTCAAGGTCACAAGCCAAGAAACGATCAGACATCAAACAATCATTTATGGAGATTAAGGTTCAAAATGAGTCATTAAGAATTCAGTTGTATGATCAATTTCTTAAGATGACACCCTCCAAATAGCATAGACTAATGGCAGCTTATGACATCAAGGAGGAGAAAATGATCTTAAGTCATTTCAAGCCCAAGGTTCAACAACCACAGTCTGTAGCTGACTACATAAGGAACAATCTAGAGGTCCTTTCCAAAGATATACACCCAATGGACCAAATAGAATTGCACAAACAAATGGGTGAAATGGTCTATGCCACATTGGCAGACAAAGCAACGCTGGACCACCAATTAAAAGAGTCATTGAGTAATACATCTGCTCAATTGGATTTGGAGAAGATCTCTTCTCTAGCCAAAGACAACAGAATAAAGACTCTGGAAGAAATAATTATTGAGTTGGGACATGATCCCAAGGATGCCAAGGGCATCAAATCATTGATAAAGAAGAAGGAGGAAGATATTGCTGCCCTTAGAAAGCAATTGAAGTTTCCTGTCACCATGCATCCACAAACAACATAACTAGCACAAGAAAAAATAGAAGAGGATGTAATGGATTTATTAATGAGAATGAATCAAAGGCTAATGCAGACAGAGCAAGAGTTGGAGAAAGCATTGCAGGCTAAGTAGGGAGAGTCGACCTCCCAGCCACTCGAAACAGCTCCAACAATTGTCTCTGCTCCCCCCACAGACATAGCAGCAATCCCTCCCACTGAGCCAACATCAACAACAGGTACAACAACTACAGATGCTACAGAAGCAGCGACAACAAAGCCAGAGACCAGCATGAGGATGGAAGAAATGATGAAGGCAGTGAAAGAGCTAGAAGCTCAAATGTTAGAGCTCAAAGAGGCAAAAGAAAGATTAGCCAAGCTAGAGGTGAGCTATGACAAGTCAAAAATAATAGTGGTAGAGAGGACCAGAGAGGTGAAGGCCCTGGAGAACAAGGTGAAATCATTGGAAAAGGATCTCACCTTGCATAAAACTCTAGCAGACATTAAAATGATTTTGTGGACCAAGATTGGCCAGTCCATTACTGACCAATGGCTATCAATTCAAACAATATATGAACAAATTGAATTGATAGAAAGGGCACAAGAGAAAATTCAAAGGGCTAGGGCATCATTAGGAAATATGTCTGAGTAGGCTAATAGGTTCATCCATTTTTTGAATACCCATACTAAAGAACAACTAGCAGCTTTGGAGATCTCGGATAGGACAGGCACCATTTTGACAGTGAAGAAGGTGCTAACAATGAGAAATTTTGTACAGACTTTGGAAAGGAAGTGTCAAGAGATGCAGATGGAAATTAATGCCTTCACAGAGAAATTCACAAACTCGCAGCAGAAGGGTCTACCCAGTTTACTAACAAGCAATCAAAAACTGTTATCACATCAACAGTATGCTCACAGGGTAAACATGTATGTAACAAATCAGATCACTGCATCATCCAACACTTCAGAAGACACATGACCTCTTTCCGGACAGAGTTTATGTGACAAATTGGAAAATTTGTTTTTTATAGAACATGAAATAAATCATCTTTTTGAAGTCAAGTGTAACTTTTACAGGTATACTGAGGCTGATGAAATACTTGTAAAAATACAAAGACATCAGTTGCCTACAGAACAATGGTGGCAGAGTATGCTGGAAGTTTTGCCTAGGTAATTTGAATCTTTCTGCCTATGTACACTGGGTCAAATAGCAAGACACGTGGCAGATGTGAAGGAAGGAGCTCAAGCGAGGAATAGGACACATTAAATATAAATCAAGAGCAGGTGAAAAAGATCAGGACAACAACGCAGGAATGCAAATTAAAGACACAACTACCAGCCGAATTCCTGGGCTGAAAAGTCTAAAATATCTTGTCAGTTAAAGCAGCCAGCACAGCCACAATAACTCCTACCTTTATTTCTGCATTTATTTCTCTGACAGAGTAGGTGAAGAAAGTTATTACTTCATATCTTATCCACAAGATATTTTGTAACTCTCTTTTTGTATAAATACCCCCCCAAAGGAATGTATTCGGGGTTGGTGATTCTCCTCTTGGACTGCGCTGTAAATCTGATATTTCTTAATACAAAGGCTGTTGAAATGCATTTCTACTGACCCTTCTGAATGTGGATTTGATGATTCTGGGCTCTGCTACAGAATTCCTGTGTCTGTCTTTGGTTCAATAAGTTATTCTAAACTGTGTTTTTGTCTTTTCTATGTTTGCAAATTTCATATATGTTTCATAATCTTAACAACAGGGAAAAAGAATAGCCCAGAACTTGTTTAAATACACTATGTGTTCAATTCCTGCTGTTATTTATGTTTTCTTCAGAACTAGCATAAACATAAATTCTTAAATGCTTCTGTTTCCACTAATTCTTTCATTTTGAAAATTGCCAAGGAATTCTTCACTGCTCCTTGAAAATATTCATGCACCTTCCCTCTGCCACCATGATAAAGGATTCTTGACTGCCCTTTACCCCTTGGCTTGCATCCCATCAATTTCAAGATCTCAATATTGTTCCAAAACTGATTATCTTGCTCTGTAGTATTGCCCTTTATCACAGAAACACACTCAGCAGTCCATCTTCATAGACTCCATTTCCCAATGGAATAAACTCTTTCAGACTTGCATCCTACCTCTGTTTGAAATCACCATCCAAACAAATTTAAAACAAACCTCTGCACATCATAACTAGCATAAAAACTAAAAAAAAAACAAAGTTAAATTATAAAGAGAGAGCCCTCTCTGGATGCATTTGGCTAGAAATTGCATCTAAAAGATTGGTTAGTGGTTACCTCGGCCGTATTCTTTTTTCTCACAAGTTTTGGGGAACATCCTGAGTGATAACACCGTCTCGATAATGTATTCGTTCCCTCTTTCCTGCTTTCCTGCTTTCCTTCATAAATGCAGACCATAATGGATTTCCAAATTGATCAATGGCCTCAATCAACGAATGTTTCCACTCTGTGAGGCAACACAAGTGTTTTTCAACAAATATCCAACGGCATGGACATTAAAGAGACAACAAGAAAACACGGTAGAGACAATAAGAAAACATGACAGAGACACAATGGAACACGTTTCAACATCACAACAGTTTCGAAGAGCCAGATGTTCAAGTTTCCACCAATACAGTGCCTTCCTTTAAATTATTGTAACAATTAGACTATGTTGTAATAGAAATTCCTATGAAGGTTCGAAGTTTCATTAATCGGATAGGATTAAATCTCATAGTTGTTGATTGAATCAGGCCCAAGTGGCAAGATTATGTAAAAGGATCTTTCGCTATAAATAAGTAGATTTCCGACTCTGAGATGGGTTGATTGGGAATGTGAGAAACTGACCTTCTGTAATACTTTGTTCTTGTAATATAAAAACAACAACACTCTGTTTTTGTACTTGAGATTCTTATTATGGATTTTATGAGTTTTTATTCTATTGTTATTAGTTTTACATAGCATCTTGATTACTTGGAACTCTGTCATACAACTTCAATTTCCTTTATTTACTGTGATCACCGTGGGTTTTCATTTGTATCAGTTTTAAAGCCATAGATTCCTCAACTTCCATTAAATGCTGTTGTGATCATTTTTCATTTTAATTTGACTCCATACCCAATGGTGGCAGTTATCACATTTTTCTTCACCTACAAAATCACAAAAAGAGATCAGAGTTAGTCATCTGAATTTTGAATTTATCACAAGTCATTTTATAAACATTTTGAGAGAGCCCTCTGAGATTGGAAGGACTAACTTCCAGTTTAAAGTTGGTTTGAAATAGTTACATTTGGTTGAAGGTTGATATAGCCCAACCCAGTTGAGTGATAACATTTTGGTGTGTCTTTCGGGAGTCTGAAAATTATATCATCCTGGATGTTTCATTTCAAAAGTTGAGCTCTTGAAGGTAGTAGGAGATCAGATTATTCGAGGCTGCATCTCTACCTTGGCGACTCCACTGGTACTTTCAACTCAAAGGTGGCTTCTAAGAATATTCATATAGGGGGCAATCTAGAGCCTAATCCACCAGAAATAGTTGATGATCCAAAAAAATTCTCAGAAAAAATGCTAGCTCATCAAACTCAGGTACTTCATTTCTCTTAAGATCTACCCCATTACCCTCTGGAGATATTCAAGATATTGAAGTTATTAAATTTGATGAATATTATAAGCCTATATTGCTCAGATCTAAATATGAGAATGATATACCAAAACTAGGGTTAGATTCTACTTTTGAGGTTCCAAAAGAGGTTAAATATAGGTTTTGGGAAATTGCTGCATCAGAATTGTCACTTGAACAAGAGTCTTTAGAGAAACTAAAAGAATTTGATCCTTTTGAACTTTTGTCAAGAAAATAAATTGGTTTCCCTTTACCTGAAAGAAGTACCTTTACTTAGAAAAAAAAAGTATTTGTCACTCAAGCCCCTTCGAGTACATCTAATTTCATCACGACCCCTACTAGTTTCATTTTTACCCCTCTTGTTGGAATTTTTGCTTGTATTTATGCTATGGCAGCCCCTGCGAGATATGATCCTCTGTTTTATCAACCATAATTCATGACTTACCTCAAGTGTACTCCACTAGAATAAAAACTTTTGTAAGTGAAGAGGGGATAACTACAGAACAACATGTTGACCAATTCAATGCCTTTATAGACCTGGAAGAGGCAAATTATGAAGATGTAAAAATGAGATTGTTTGTACAGAGTTTCATTGGTGAGTTGAAAAAATGGTTCAAAGCTTTAACCCCTGGGAGTTTACATGACTGGAATGAATTAGAAGATGCCTTATTGAGGAAATGTGGAAGTAAAGTTAATCCTGTACAAGCCTTGACTGAATATAATAATTTGAAGAAGGCCAACCATGAACCAGTGCAATATTTTTCAAAAAGATTTAATAAATTCTACAATTCTATTCCTGCTCACATTAAGCCTCCCCCAAGAGCTGCTCAGTTACACTATGCTGAAGCCTTTGATTATGAGTTTTCCATCCCAATGTTGCACGAAGCGGGAGTGTTTTTTGGAAGCGGGGACGCCGAAGCGTCATTTTCCAAAAATCTAGGAAGCGAAGCGTCCGCGGAAGCGTCTGCTATATATATATATATTTTTATA
>APFE030250812.1:107284-117879 GCA_000404065.3 Pinus taeda | reverse complement strand
GGGGCGGGGGGCGGCGAGGGGGTTCCGAAAAGTGGTTTCCCCGCCAGTATGTGTCCTCCCCCTGTCATTTCACATCCCCCTCTCAATACAATAAATTATTTTGAACCCACTTTGAAAACGGTTTTCCCTGATACCACCATAACCCATAATATTGATTAGTACAATACTCTGTGAACACCCGGGTGGAGTATGTACCTTGAGAGACAATGACTTTGGTGTCTATGAATCATTGGTCTCGCCAACATTGTGCTCTGATCACGTGGATAGAGCTGTTAGTCAAGGCCTTGCTATGTGACATGCTGGTTGATATGATGCTAGACATATGCGTTACCAATCTGATTCTTCTTATAAGAAATTCTTCAGATTGAAAATGACCAAGTACCATTATGAATACCTCCCTAGTTAAGAGGGAGTGTTGAAAAGTGTAACTAGGTTCAATCTTCATAATGACATGTAATTATGAATTTTGTAAATCATGTAATGAAGAAAATAAAATTATTTTCTAATCCTTGCTTCATGGGTTTCATGAGCAAGTGAGTTTTTATTTTAGATGGCTCCCATTGAGATCCTTAGGATTTGTAATTAAGGTCAAAGAATTGAGCTCTTCTTGAGCATGTGTAAAATGTATATGAGTCAATTAAGTGTCTAGAAAGCCCTCCAATGACAAGCACAATCCTCTTCTCTCAATGTTAGGTTCTATATCAGTGTCAAAATCATTTTGGCTCGCATTAAGGAGACTCACCCATTAGGATGCTCATGTTGACTTGTGTGTATGGACGAACCACTATATATAGGAGGCTAGTCTCTTCGCATAACTACAGTCTAGAAATTTGCATATCTCTGATATTTCTGTGAACAGAGACAACAAAGAATTCAGATCATCTATGTTTCGGTGAAGGCTACAATTTGAAGGTTACAAGACTACAGTTTTGTGGAAGGGAATTTCGACCCCTCTTAAATGTAGATCATAGTGACAACGAAGAGGTATATTGGTATCTATATAAACCACAGTTCGATGCTCTTGAAGTATTCACAATTTCGTATTATGCCACAGTGATTTAGTGTGATCACTACTAGAAGAATTCAATGCCTCACAAAAGAAAGGTCACCATAGATCTCAGTGCTGTTACAAATAACGAAGGGCTCGCTGGTATCTTAGAAGGCAACGAATATGGTTTAGTGGTAGGTCTTCAAGTGTTACACATTGAAGAAGAGGTTCGATATCCTTGTATAACACAATGATGACAATTCGATGTTATCTCTTATGATACAAAGTCTAAAGTATAAGGTATCGATAGCAAGCAATCAAAAAGGTGGAAAAGGATTTGTGTCTTCATTAGGGAGTGGCTAATAGGTCAAGGGTCTTGGTCTTGGTATTCGTCAATTGGAATCTATATAAGAAGAATTGTGTGGGTTTTCCTCTCAAAGAGTGAGAGGTTTTGGCCCTGGCTCATAGCCTACATGATGTGTGTCTTGTCTATTTATGTTCATGCATTGGTTACTATTTGATGAAGAAGAACACTAATAATCTAACTTGAAAAAGATCCTAATCTAAAGAAGTAAAATGCATTCACAAATAGTCACTAATCAAAGAGAAATCACCTATTGCCAATGCCTTAGATTTTTCAAATTTGAGGGGTACAAATTGCTCTCTTTAGGCCAACTTGTTCCTTCATGTAGGTTGACTTGATCTTTGCATCATGATGAGGTCTTGGAAGATATTTTGACTTAATTTTGACACAAATAAATTATTTTTAGAATATGTAACATGCCCAAATGGGTCTTTCATACATGACAATGACTCTCTTGACTTGTAGACTCAATAAGAAGCCCTAGAATCTCTCAATGGGAGCTTGACCTGTAAAATAAATTTCCTTGAACATGAAACGTAGGCATCAAAGATAACAAGAATACATTTATTTTTCTTATTAAATTATATACATAAAATCATAATGACATATGTCATTATGAAGACCGAAGTGACTTCATAGATTCTTTGCACACATTTTCTATGGAAATATTCATGCTGAGACATTTTATTGCATTTGATATTCATTAATATTATTTTGCTTATTTATGATATTTGCTCATTTGCGTAGCAAAAGTTTTTTCCCAGTCCTTCCTCTAGTTCTTCATGTCACTCCTTTATTTTTTCTTCAGTTCTAGAGTAGGTTGCTTAACTCCTCCCGTTTCATCTTAGATTTGTGGTAAACAAAACTAGAAATTATTTAGGTTTGAAATAATGGTATTTACAATGGATTGAAGATCTTCAACATGCCCTTTACAAGCATAATCATTTGAGATGAAAATATATACATCCGTACCCTTAAGTGCTGTATTAGTCCAATTGATTTTTTCACTGATAGTCTGTAGTCGATGATCTGTACTACTCATAACAAATTCATTTTTGAGCACCAAAGTGACAACTTTGGCCTGTTTGTTTTATTCTTCAAGGAGAGTTACTTTGGATGGTGGAAAGATTGAAGGGGACTCAATTTCACACCCTTAGTGTTCTCCCCCCTTCATTTCACACCCCCCTCTCAATACCATAAACCATTTTGAATCCCCTTCGAAAATGGTTTTCCTTGCTCCCGCCATAACCCATAATACCAATTACGTCACCCTCCACTTCCGCTTCACCGCCACTCCCCTACTGCCGCATAGCTCCTTCTGCCTATCACTTCCCACCAATGATCCCGACCCCACATTCACATCATCTCCTGACCTCCATCCACAATGTGCCAACTCAAACATGGATGTCCATTCGCGTCCTGATAATGTGTTCATTCCCTCCAATCCCCAGCTGCCATGTGGCCCATCCTGCATAAACAGTTATGAGAGAAGTGACTTTCCTGCTTTCCTTCGTAAATTCAGACCACAATGGATTTCCAGATTGATCAATGGTCTAGATCAACAAATGTTTCCACTCTGTGAGACAACACAAGTGCTTTTAAGCAAATATCTAGCATCATGGACATTAAAGAGGTAGCAAGAAACCATGGCAGAAACACAATGGAACAATATGACATTTTCAACACTTTTCAACAACATAACAATTTCAAAGAGCCAAATGTTCAAGTTTTCACCAATATAGTGCCTTGCTTTAAATTATTGTAACATTCCAAATGAATCCCATTTGTATTCAGACTCTGTTGTAACAGAAACTCCTATGAAGACTCGAAGTTTCATTAATAAGAGATGATTAGATCTCATAGTTGTTGATTGAATCAAGCCCAGGTCGCAAGATTATGTAAAGAGATCTTTCTCTATAAAGAAGTAGATTTCTGACTCTAAGATGGGTTGATTGGGAATGTGAGAAACTAGCCTTTTGTAATATTTTGTTCTTGTAATAGAAAATCAGCAAGCACTCTGTTTTTGTACTTGAGATTCTTATTATGGATTTTATGAGTTTTTATTATGTTGTTATTAGTTTTACATATTGTCTTGATTACTTGGAAATATGTCATATAACTCCAATTTCCTTCATTCACTGTGTATCACTGTGGTTGTTCATTTGTATCGGTTTTAAATCCATAATGCCGCAACTTCCATTGAACACTGTTGTTGAACATTTTTTGTTTTAATTTGACTCCATACCCAGTGGTGGCAGTTATCACATTTTTCTTCACCTACAAAGTCACAAAAAGAGATCAGAGTTAGTCATCTGGATTTTGAGTTTCTCACAAGCCATTTTATAAACATTTTAAGAGATCCCTCTCAGATTGGAAGGACTAACTTCTAGTCTAAAGTTGGTTTGAAATAGTTACATTTGGTTGAAGGTTGATACAGCCCAACCTGTCCCATCAAGTGATAATAGAGTCCTCATCAGAGGGTTCACCAATCTAGAGAGGAAGCAAGTGTTTCATCAGTAACTCCAACTTGTGGATTTCATGGCATGATGGTATAATGATATAAGAGATGAAGCAACTCAAGGGGTTGAAAATATTTTCAATCAAGGAAGTTGCTGAAAGAAGCCTAGATGACCTAAAGATAAATGATGTATGTATGCTTGTATTTAATATTATAATTTCATGTTGTATGGTTGTAGGTAACATGGATCACTACTTCTATCTTGAGAAGCATGATCAAGGGAAAATGATCTCCTCTTATGAAAGAATGCAGGAAGGCATATGTCACACTAGATGAAATCAACATAATATGTCCTCATATGAAGTATGAGGTGGTTGACTACAATTAAGAAACTTTGATTGGAAGCTCTTGGGAATAGAACACGTGAAGAAAGGAAGGAAGAGATCAAGAGATATGCAACCATAATAAAGGCAATCAACATCCAAAAGACCAAGATTGAATAGGAAATCTCCCGGGAAAGATATGAAGACTTTGATGGAAGTTTGAAAAAGATGGAGACCCTTGATAATGGATATATTTGGGAGATGTGTCAACATGTATGCAGGATGTTGATACCTACAATAAGATGTCATGATGAAAGACCATCACAAAGATAACTTTGATTTAAGTGTTCATTTCTTACTATTGAACAAATATCTAGATGAGATTATGCATGACTGCCAAAGGGAAGAACTATGGATGAATTCCAAGAGGACCATATAGAAAAATGTAAGATCCTCTCGAAAAATATGGCATGAAGAAAGCAACATGACATGAAGTAAGGCCAGATGAAGACTGATGGATCACTTTCGAATGAAAGGAATGATGACATGACTGACTCATGGATGAAAGTGATGGATGGTATGTGCCCTATGACGAAGCCACAATAGATGAAGACTCCTGGAAAAGGAAATTCATGACATCGAAGGAAAGAGCTTTTCAAGCAGCTGGTCGAGGAGATGCTGTAGGTCCCTAATTAAGAGGGAGCCTGGAAGCAAGTTTCTTACTTGGTAGAAACTTGGAAATTCCCAAGCCAAGAGGGAGCTTAGGTACATTCCTTCCATAGGAATAAGTACATTCCGTTATTGGAATTGATATGTCCTCCTTAATTGAGAGGGAGAGATAAACCCATCATTTCGGCCTTCACCTGGGAAGACAAAATGGAGGATTGGGTAATCATTTGGCATCAGATACTCTTTGAGGATGAGATAGGGCATCCAAGATAAGAGTAGTCGTGGACCGATATTCTTTGAGGACGGGCTATCCAAGATAATAATAGTCCAAAAAGGGTCATACTCTGTGAACACCTGGGTGGAGTATGTACCTTCAGAGACAATGATTTTGGTGTCTATGAATCATTGGTCTCGCTAGCATTGTGCTCTCATCACGTGGATAGAGCTGTTAGTCAAGGCCTTGCTATGTGACAATGATGGTTGATATGATGCTAGACATATGGGTTACCAATCTGATTCTTCTTATAAGAAATTCTTTAGATTGAAAATGACCAAGTACCATTATGGATACCTCCCAAGTTAAGAGGGAGTGTTGAAAAGTGTAACTAGGTTCAGTCTTCATAATGACATGTAATTATGACTTTTGCAAATGATGTAATGAAGAAAATAGAATTATTTTTTTAAGCCTTGCTTCATGGGTTTCATGAGCAAGTGAATTCTATTTTTAGATGGCTCCCATTGAGAGCCTTAGTATTTGTAATTAAGGTCAAAGAATTAATGTCATGTATGAAGAGCTCTTCTTGAGCATGTGTAAAATGTTAATGAGTCAATTAAGTTTCTAGAAATCCCTCCAATGACAAGCACAATCCTCTTCTCTCGATGTCAGCTTCTATATCAGTGACAAAATCATTTCGAATCACTTTAAGGAGACTCACCCATTCAGATGCTCATGTTGACTTGTGTATATGGACGAACCACCATATATAGGAGGCTAGTCTCTTCGCATAACTACAGTCCAGAACTTCACATACCTTTGATATTTTTGTGAACAGAGACAACAAAGAATTCAGGTCATCTATGTTTCGGTGAAGGCTACAATTTGAAGGTTACAAGACTACAATTTTGTGGAAGGGAATTAAGATCCCTCTTAAATGTAGATCACAGTGACAACGAAGAAGTATATTGGTCTCTGTATAAACCATAGTTCGATGCTCTTGAAGTAGTCACAATTTCGTATTATGCCATAGTGGTTCGGTACTGTCACTATTGGAAGAATTCGATGCCTCACAAAAGAAAGGTCACAATAGATCTTAGTGCTGTTACAAATAATGAAGGGCTCGCTAGAATATTAGAAGGCAACGAATATGGTTTAGTGGTAGGTCTTCAAGTGTTACACATTGAAGAAGAGGTTTGATATCCTTGTATAACACAATGACGACAATTTCGGTGTTATCTCTTATGATACAAAGTCTGAAGTATAAGGAACCTGGAGCAAGCAATCAAAAAGGTGGAAGAGGAGTTGTGTCTTGATTGGGGAGTGGCCAATAGGTCAAGGGTATTTGTATTGGTATTCGTCAATTGGAATCTATATAAGAAGAATTTGTGCGGGTTTTCCTCTCAAAGAGTGAAAGGTTTTGGCCCTGGCTCATAGCCTACATGATGTGTCTCTTGTCTATTTATGTTCATGCATTGGTTACTGTTTGATGAAGAAGAGCACTGATAATCTAACTTGAAGAAGATCCTAATCTAAAGAAGTAAAATGCATTCACAAATAGTCACTAATCAAAGAGAAATCACCTATTTCCAATGCCCTAGATTTTTGAACAAAAATGAGGTTGAAGTCTCTCTCTTATATAGGCATTTAAGGGGTACAAATTGCTCTCTTTAGGCCGACTTGTTCCTTCATGTAGGTTGACTTTATCTTTGCATCATGACGACGTCTTGGAAGGTATTTTGACTCAACTTTGACACAAATAAATTCTTTTTACAATATGTAACGTGCCCAAATGGGTCTTTCATACATGACAATGACTCTCTTGACTTGTAGACTCAATGACAAGCCTTAGAAGCTCTCAATGGGAGCTTGACCTATAAAATAAATTTCCTTGAGCATGAAACCCATGCCTCAAAGCTAACAATAATAAATTTGTTTTTCCTATTACATTAAATACATAAAATCATGATGACATATGTCATTACAAAGACTGAAGTGACTTCTTAGATTCTTTGCACCCATTCTCTATGGAAATATTCATACTGAGACATTTTCTTGCATTTGATATTCATTAGTATTATTTTGCTTATTTCTGATATTTGCGCATTTGTGTAGCAAAAAACTTTTCCCAGTCCTTCCTCTAGTTATTTGTGTCACTCCTTTATTTTTTCTTTCAGTTCTAGTGTAGGTTGCTTAACTCCTCCTGTTTCATCTTAGGTTTGTGGTAAAGAAAACTAGAAATTATTTAGGTTTGAAATAATGGTATTTACAGTGGTTTGCATATCTTCAACATGCCCTTTACAAGCATAATCTTTTGAGATGAAAATATATACATCTGTACCCTTAAGTGCTGTATTATTCCAATTGTTTTTTCACTGATAGTCTGTAGTCGATGATCTGTACTACTCATAACAAATTCATCTTTGAGCACCAAAGTGACAACTTTGGCCTGTTTGTTTTCTTCTTCAAGGACAATTACTTTGAATGGTGGAAAGATTGAATGGGACTCAATTTTTTCTCCATCTAGATCCATCCACTTACGTTTTTCCAGAGTCCCCCCCCATAATTTTAACACTAGGGACTTCTTGTAAGTCTTTCCACTCATAAAATGATACCCAAGAATCATTTTGTTGCATATACTCTTTCCATTTTAGTGAAAGACTTTGTTTTTTTGTTGCAGAAGTACTGACATTGAATTCGCTCATTTTTGGATGTGTAAATAGATCCTAATTTATCATTTTCTTCATCCATTCGTAAGCTACTTGGTATCTCTTATCCCATTAGTTAGAAGAATTTTGTGATTTCTAACTTAGAGGGTCTTTTACAACCATGTGGAATTTTATTCTAGTACTTGGAGGCAGGTATAACCTGATCTGCTTGTTCAATGTACCCAAGGCCATATCTGGGTGTGACAAGTGGTCTCATCTGGTTAAACATCCTTGTCAATCTAGGATCTTGGTTTTCTAAAGAAGGTAGAGAATGAATCATTTGTACATGGTCATGGGGGAATGAAATATATGCACATTTTGGATGGGGACATGGTTTGACAAACATAGTACCAGGAGCTTCTCCCTTATGGGTGTTATGATTTTTACGTTGTTGCAAAAATCTAAGAGAGTTTAAATTTACAAGATCTTTATACAAAGGACATTTGACAGTTAAAAAAGTAAACTGCAATACTTGGGCTAGTTCTAAAAGGGAAGTATGTAAACAAGAGAGAGTTAATCTAGGAGTATTTTTTACAGTTGTCATCTTAGATGTAGAAACATCCTTTTTGGAAGTAGATGGAAAAGATAAGGTCGTTGAACATGGGCTTTCTGGAATCCGTGTAGTGGTGATAATTTGGAATTTTGGTAATTTAGGAGCTTCGATGACCCAATGTTCGTGGAAAGTAAGGTCTTCCCATTTAATAGTATGATGTTCAATTTTTTGGTTTGAAGGGTCCGTGATGACAACTACACTTAACTAAGAGTCTCTAATTAGGGTATGAAGGACCACATGGTAGAGAGTATTTGTGTGTCTAAAATGAATGTATTGAAATGTTGTCCTTCACCTTCTTAGATCAAACCCTGTGGTTTTGATATGCAATTATCGAATATCTTTTATATGTTCATCAAAAGTATATATGAAAAAATTTGGGTAGCAATCGAACCAAACTGGGCCAGCTGACCGAGGGGCTACTATCCCACAAATGAGTGAGTTTGTATATTATTATGAGCCAGGTCTCTCACAATGGCGAGAACAAAAGTATTCAATCCTTTACGAGTAAGGGCTGAAACACCTATCCTTATACATACCAAATGTATATAATTTGTCCCATGTCTTTTGGCTTCGGCCCAGAGTTCCTTAGGGTTTAATAATGGTATGGTTTGTACTATATCACAATTTTTGTTGGACTTTAGAAACAAATTCGTTAACAGAAACTCTGGTTATGGCTTTCAAATGAAACATAGAAAGATTATTATAAACTTCATTGGGAGTTATAAAAGGAAGTTTCTAGGGAGCGGATGGTTGGATCTCATGGATCTCAATATCAGAATGGTTTAATGTCTTCGAACTACAAACATTGAATAGACTCTGTAAACCATTTATTTCTTCGTTTTCAATTTCACGAGCTTCTCTAAAAGATACATCATTTCTAGGTGCATCGATTTTAAGAGAAAGAGTTTTAATCTATGTTACCCGGGAACCAGACGTTACTAGCTCTAATACCAATTTGTTGCAGGGGCTTCCTCTGATGGAGAATGAAACTTGTGATCAAAACTTACTCTCTTACACGAACTTGTATACACATGAACTTATACACAAACATTCAAGCAGATTTAATGCCTAAAACACTCAATACAAAACTCCTGCCTTAACAAGCTCTAATGACACTCTAGAATCCTAAGAGAACCTCCAATGAACTTTGGAGAAATAATTCATTCAAACAAGTTTCAAGAACATCCAGGGTTTGATAACACAAACTTCTGAAAATACTCTTCTCTTTATCTATAGCATGAGTAGTTACATAACAAATATGGACAGACCAAATTATAACAAAGTTCGACCATTTTAGGTTCAAACCAGACTCTTATGTTTTGATGCGCAGGATTCTTAGAGTTTAGACTCTCTAAGACCCAATTATATGAACTAATACTGGTATTGAATATGCTCAAGATGCATACATGATCACACATGCCGCAATTGCAAGGCAGGAGTAAACTCAAAACTGACTCTGACTCTGAATGGGGAGAAGAGGCTCCTTCTCCTTTATTTATAGATTCTTGAGGGAGCATGAGGCATCTCCTCAGGCTTTGACATACTGACAGGGTACGCAAGAATGAACCTCAAAGGAGATATTATAGATCATGCTTTCCGCAAAATTTTTAAGATGTGGGTCAATCCGCACCAAAATTCGTAGAAGTCCTCGAGTCTTAGATATTTCTCTAGAAAATATTACACCACATTTTACACAGTGGACGATTTTCATGTCAAAGCCCACGATAATTTTTTATTATTATGGTACAATGTGGATGTTTTTTTGAGAAGCCCACAAGAACATAATCTTATTTTACAAAGTGGAGATTTTGAATTTCCAAAACCCATGAAAAAGTGGTACATTAATCATCAAACATTGTAAACCAAGGTAACAGATTCCAGTGTCCCAGGGTTTAGTATATATTCCCCTTACAATCATAGGATGACCAAGAATGACTTGGTACCTCACTTTCATCCTGACAATCCATTAGTGATGGCATGCAATATAACTTTCTAAGATATGCTCATTGGTGCAGATCTCCGTATCTTTGTACTGCCAGAATATTCCTATGATAAGTTCCTTTGTATATTGAGAGGATCCAAGGCACTCTTGTTTATTTTTGTTAAAAATTTCTGTTTTCCCACCCCGGTTTTCAGTTTCTCCTTATTTCTCCCATGTAGTTAAATGCCCTTTCCCATAAACATACATTCAACAGGCTGGAAAAAATAAATTTGCTGAAAGCACAAATTCTGGAAAATTGACAGAATGCTGGAAATTGCAGAAATAAAAATCAACAATAATAAACAGCCATTAAAACACATTAAAACACTGATATTTT
>APFE030250812.1:93565-107025 GCA_000404065.3 Pinus taeda | reverse complement strand
TGAGATAGATTTAGATCAATGGTTGAGATTAAATGCACATTTAAATCTCACTTCCTATTTTTTAATTCACCCACTTAATAAAGACCCACTTAGTCATTTATTTCCAAAGTCACTTTTCCTTTCTAATTTTTCATTGACTTTATAAAAGTCACTTTAAAATTAGACTTAGTAACTTTATCACTTAAAGTCACTTTTAAATTAGATTTTAACTTTAAAAAAATTATAAAGTCACTTTAGGAGAAAAATTAAAATCTTTTGAACACTTTTCCCTAGGCCAAAGATCAAAGCCTAAGGGAACCACCTGTCCTCCGGTACCAAATTTCAACAATTTTGAAGTGACTCCACCATTTTTTTAGCCATTCTTGTTTATGTTCAATTTGGTTTGCATACATGGCTCCAAATTTTAATAAAAAATAATATTATTTTTGTTCATCATTGCGACATAGAAATTCCCACCACAACTTGGTATAACCTTTAAAATCATAAACACATCCAAGAAAAATGATATGTGTATTCCTTTGAGGCCAATGCCTTAGCCATTCAGGATCTCTTGGCATGTTCGGAGTAAAATATTTGTAGTAAATATTTTCTCTAATATTTTCATGTCTCCATACTTTAGTAATATCCAAGAAGTGGTTGGTGAGGGCAAATTTTGCTAAATTTGCATGATGGCATGCATTTTGATGGACCATTATGGGTCTCCATCTTCTCGGTTGTGGACGGTGTCTCCATTCTGGAACTAGATGTTGAATATCATTATGAGACCGCAAGTTTGTATTCAAAGCTTGAGTACGGTGAAGTTGCCATGTAGGTTCCCATTCACTGCAATATTGGTCCCACGATTTTGTTTCAGAACATAAGAGTCTTGTGTGAACCTAAAGTGATCAGACTTTGTTGGAATTTGGTCTAATCATATTTTCTATGTAACCACTTCATGCTATAAATAAAGAGAAGAGTATTTGCAAAATTATATGTTATCAAACCTTGCCTGCTCTTGCAACTTGTTTGAATGAATGCTTTCTCTGAAGTTCGTTGGAGGTTCGCTTAGGATTCTAGAGTTCCATCAGAGCTCGTTAAGACAAGAGCCATGTATTGATCATTTTGGGCATTGAATCTGCTTGAATTTTCGTGTACAAGTTCATGTAAGAGAGTACATTTTGATTGCAAACTTCATTCTCCGTCGAAGGAATCCCCTGAATCAAATTGGTAATGGAGCCAGTACGTCTGGTTCTCAGGTAACACAGTTTAAAACTCTTTCTCTTAAAATGGACACACTTAGAAAGTCTGTATCTTTTAGAGAAACTCATGAAATTGAATACAAAGAACATAATGGTTGCAAAGTCTATTCAATGTTTGTAGTTTGAAGACATTAAACCATTTTGAAATCAAGATCCCTGAGATCCAACCATCCGCTGCCTAGAAACTTCCTTCTGTAACTCCCAATGAATTTTATAGTGATATGTCTATGTTTCATTTGAAAGCCATAACTAGAGTTTTTGTCAAAGAATGTGTTTCTGAAGTCCAATAGAACTGTGATACAATACAAACCATACCATTATTAAACCCTAAGGAACTCTAAGCCGGAGCCAAAATACATGGAACACATTATCTACATCTAGGTTTTACAAGGATGGGTGTGTCAACCCCTACTCATAAAGGATTGAATACATTTGTTCTCGCCACTGCGAGAGACTCGAATAATAATAAATATACAAACTCACATTGGTGGGATAATACCCCTCTTCTAGCTGGACCATTTTGGTTCGAACGCTACCCAAATTTCTCTGTAAATACTTTTGATGAACATCTAAAAGATATTATACAATTGCATATAAAAAAAATAGGTTTTGATCTAAGAAGGCGAAGGAAAAAAAATTTCAATACACACAAGGGGTTGTTTTAGACATAAAAATACTCTCTACCCTGTATTCCTTCATACCCCAAGTAGTGTTGAGGAATCTAGGGCATTGAGGTTAAGTTATTTCCCTTCAATTTGATAACTTCTTGTGAATGCTTTTTACTTCCTAGATTAGGATCTTCTTTTATCTTATGTTATTATAGTTATTCTTCATCAAACAACTATCAATGCATAAACCATAAAGAGACAAGAGACACATAATATAGGCTATCAACCAGGGTCAAAACCTCTCCTTCTAGAGAGGAAAACTTGAACAAATTCTTCTTCTTATAGAGATTCCAATTAACGAATACCAAGACCATGACCCTAGACCTTTTTTCCACTCCAAAACCAAGTCACAAACCTTTCTCGATGAAATCCTTCTTGAAACAAAATTGTTTCTCTTTTCTTCTCCTATGGTCAATGCAAGTCAAACTGTCTCCACTACTGCAATTTCAGTTTCATCCACAGATCTGTAAGCTCGACTTATCTTATACCCTTGCAATTCTCGTGTGTGAGTTGTTTAGAGGTATCTTCCTTCTTCGCTTGACTAGGAGACTCAATCTTATGACCTCAGTTGTGATATATGCTGATATAAATATCTTCTTCTTTGCTTCTTCACTGACTGAGGAAACCCTACCACAAAACCTTTAATATATGCCACACGTGCAAGGAAAAGGTAACCAAAATAGTGCCTAAATAGCTCAGATTCTTCTCCTTCTTTTTGCGCTGGATGAGAGGCTTATACTTCTCTTTTTTCGCACTTTCTGTTGTACTTCATATGCATGATCGAATTCAGAGCTTAGAATGAAAGTTGAGCTACCTACAAATAGTAGTTTTCCCATGCAAATTAGCCGATATGACTTGGAGACAAGGCCGACATGCCTTTTGGAGATTATCTTTCTTTCATCTTGAGTTGACTTGAAGGAGAGGTCTTGTGCTTGTCTTGGAGGGACTTCATCCTTATTCTAATGACTCATACAAAATTTATAATGCCCAAGAAGGGTACTTCATACATGACATTGGCTCAATTTGACTTTTATGACTAGATGACAAAACCTAAAGGCTCACAAGGGGAGCCATTACTAAAAATAAAATTCCTTGCTCATGAAACCCATGTGACAAACATTACAATAATAATTTTATTTTTATTCCTTTCATTAATTACATAAAATCACAATTACATATGTCATTGTGAAGATTGAACCTAGTTACACTTTTCAACACCCCCTCTTAACTAGGGACGTATTCATAATGGTACTTGGTCTATGGATGTTGATTTCCTTTTTCCATGGTTGCATATCCCACAATCTCTTCCTTACTTTCTTCACACATTTCATTCTTAGGAACTTCCAATCATAGTTCCTCCAATTAATTTCAGCCACCTCATACTTCATATGAGGACATATTATGTTGATTTCGTCTAGTGAATGTGTGACAATGCATTCCTGCATTCCTTCGAGGGAGGAGATCCTTCCTTTTTATTATTCTCTCTAGATAGAGCATTGAACCATGTTACCTGCAACCAGATGACATGACTCTTTAATATTGAATATAAGCATACATACCTCATTTTCCTTTGGGTCATCCAGACTTCCTATACATCTCCCTTGATTGAAAAAGCTTCAATCCATTGCTGTGCCTCTTTAATGTCATCATACCATCATCCCATGAATTCCACAAGTTTGGAATTCTTGATGAAACACTTGATTCCCCTCATGATCGGTGAACCTTTCAATGAAGATTCCATTATAGAATCTTAAGGATCTAAAGTATCCCCATCATCAAATATTTCCTTTTGACAAATGTATAATGAACCTTGTACTAGATGACCTTGCCACTTGTTTCCAATGAGATTCCCAAGATCTATATCCTTGATTTCCATAGATTCTAACCATATTTCATGCTTCTCTATGATGATGTCCTGAGCTCTTGCTTTAAATTATTCTATGATGCCTCGATTCATCCCATTATTTTACTTAGTGAATCATGATAGCCATATATTACAACAGAAGACTTAAGAACTTATGTGAGGAAGAATATCTCTCTCACAGAGAGGGAGATATTTGATTCGTAAATCTCTACAACTTGAGTAGATGATGGGTTTTGGCCTTATTTTCTTGATGATGATTCCAATACTTCTTTATAGACTTCCTTTATCTAGGGTTAAGATTCTTCCTTTGTAGATCTTGAGTTCAAGATGATCTTCGCTTTGATGCCTTCCTCGATATTTGATCTTCGAGTGTCCCTTGATAAGATGCCCTTCCTTGATTTAGTTATCTTAGATTATATACCATGTTGAGAAATCTAGGGCATTGACGTTAAGTGATTTCTCTTCAATTTGATAATTGCTTGTGGATGCTTTTTACTTCTTAGATTATGATCTTCTTTTATCTTATGTTATTATAGTTATTATTCATAAAACAACTATTAATGCATAAACCATAAAGAGAGAGGAGACACATAATATAGGCTATCATCCAGGGCCAAAACCTCTCCTTCTTGAGAGGAAAACCTGAACAAATTCTTCTTCTTATAGAGATTCCAATTGAAAAATACCAAGACTAAGACCCTATACTATTTTGCCACTCCAAGACCAAGTCACAAACCTTACAAGATGAAATCATTCTCGAAACAAACTTGTTTCTCTTTCCTTCTCCTATGGTCAACACAAGTCAAACTGTCTGCACTACTACAATTTTGGTTTCATCCATAGATTTTCAACCTCAGCTTATCTTATACCCTTGAAATGTGTGAACTGTTTGGAGGTATCTTCCTTCTTCGCTTGAATAGGAGACTCAATCTTATGACCTCGGCTATGATATATGTTGATATAAAGATCTTCTTCTGTTCTTTTTTGCTGACTGAGGAAACCCTACTATAGAACCTTTCATATATGCCACATGTGTGAGGAAAAAGTAACCAAAACTGTGCCTAAATAGCTCAGATTCTTCTCCTTCTTCTTGTGTTGGATGAGAGGCTTCTACTTCCTTTTTTCTCAGCTTCTGTTGTACTTCAGACACATGACCGAATTCAATGTATAGACTAAAATTCGAGCTGCCTATTGATAGTAGTTTTCCCATGCAAATTAGCTAACATGACTTGGAGACAAGGTCAACATGCCTTTTGGAGATTATCTTTCTTTCATCTTGAGTCGAATTGAATGAGAGGTCTTTTTCTTGTCTTGGAGGGCTTTCAAACATATTTTAATTGTTGAAAAGTAACTAGGTTCAGTCTTCATAATGGCACGTGTAATTGTGATTTTATGTAATTGATGAAAATAAAGAAAAATAAAATTATTGTAATGCTTGTCTCATGGGTTTCATGAGCAAGGAATTTTATTTTATTAATGGATCCCATTGTGAGTCTTTAGGATTGAGTCATCTAGTAATAAAAGTCAAATATAGTCAATTTCATGTATAAAAGACCCTTCTTGGGCATGATACACTTGCATATGAGTCAATAGAAGTGTCAAACATCCCTCCAAGACAAGCACAAGCATCCTCCTATAGGTCAGCTGCAAAGAAATAATATTATCTTCTTAAAAAGGACATGTCGATTCACCAAAAGTCATGTCAGCTTATTATGAGGCAACAACCGCTATAAATAGCCAACTCGGCCTATTTCAAAGCACAAAATTTCAGCGATCTACAAGTTTGCAATTCGGTTGAAGTCTGAAGTGAGAAACGGAGTGCGAAGTTCACAAGAAGGCAACCTACTAATCAATGAGGAAGGGAAGAAGAAGATCAATTTTTTTAGCATTGTTTTAGGGATTATCTCCTCACAAGTGTGGCATAATATAAGGTTGCTGTTGCTGTAATATATAAGTCCTAAAGAAGTCACTGAGAAGGTCTATAAGGCACCTTCTATGCTAGCCGAGATCATTAAGAGAAGCAATCTAGTAAAGCGAAGGATGATAGTAGCCTAAATCCTCTCCATCTCCTCGCACGTGTAGAATCGTTGATGTATGGAAGTTGCAGGTCCATGAATGAAGGTTGAATTTTAGAGTAACCAAGATTAGTAGTAAAGGAAGGAAGTTTGACTAATGTTGACTTAGTCAGAAGGATGAAGGAAGGGTTTGTGTCTTGGTCTTGGAGAGGCAGATAGGTCAAGGATATTGGTCTTAGTATTCATATTTGGAATCTATAAGAAGAATAATTTGTTCAGGTTTTCCTCTCAAAGAGTGAGAGGTTTTGGCCTTGGATGACAACCTATATTCTGTGTCTCTTGTCTCTTTATGGTTTATGCATTGGTAACTATTTGATGAAGAAGAACACTAATAACCTAAGTAAAAAAGATCATAATCTAAAGAAGTAAAAATCACTCACAAGCAATTACTAATAGAAGATTATAATTACCTAATATCAATGACCTAGATTTCTCAACATGGTATCAGAGCTAAGGTGACTAAGTCAAGGAAGGGCATCTTATCAAGGGATATTCAAGGATCAAATCTCAAGAAAGGCGTCAAAGTGAATACCATCTTGAAGTCAAAACCCTAGATCAAAGAAGTCTACAAAGAAGTATTGAGATCCTCATCAAGAGGGAGAAGGCCAAAACCCTACTTCTACTCAAGTTAAAGTGTTTTGAAGACTATTAATCCAAAGGAAGCTAGATCAAAACACAATGTCATCTCACTCTCTTTGGGTTCAAGAATCATTTTTGAAGAAAACTATATTCAACAAAAAGAAGTTAACTATTCTATATATCATTATCAACATCATGGAAGCAACAAGGAGAAAGAAGCATCCTATCAAGTGAGTATATGACCTTATTTATGTATTTTTGCAAGGAGAGCAACAATTTGGTTGGGGCTTCAAACTATCTTGCATGGAAGAAAATAACAGATCTAAATCTAATTGAAAATGAGGTCATGGATCATGTGAAAGGATCTATCACAAAACTAGGAGAGGAAGATGATCAAGCTCTTGCCAAGTATATGAAAGGGGAAATTAGGGCTCAAATGATTCTCTTTGAATCCATCAAGGATCCCTTCATCCCATATGTATCTAAACATGAAACTTCAAAATACATCTATAACAAATTGGTAGAGTTGTATTCCATAAGCACTGTTGGATAAGTCATCTCATTAAGGCAAGAACTCTACAAGCTGAAGATGTCTAGGGAAAATGGAATAGTCTCATACTCTATGAGGATATTTGAGATCCAGGATCAACTACAAGATCTGGGAGAAATCATGTTTGATAGTGAAATGCATACAATTGTATTAAATGCACTACCGAAGGAGTGGGCTAACTTTACTTCAAGTATTTATGGGAAAAAAGAAGCTAGTCCATTCCAGGATCTATGGTCACTATGCAAGATTGAAGAATCTAGACTAAAGGCCAAATTTGATGTGGGAGCAGGTGAGAAAAATCAAGCTTATGCTGTAATGATAAGAAGAAAGGGACAATTTGGAAGGTTTGGTACTCAGAAAAAGAAAAAGAACATGGCTAAAATCCAATGCTATGGGTTTCAAGAATATGGACACTACAAAAGAGATTGTCCTAAGATCAATAAGGACAATAACAAAAGAAGAAGAGTAGAAGCTCATATCATCGAAGAAGTGGAGGAAGCTGAAAAGAATAAGTCCAATATAGAGGAAATAAGAGATCTCTACTATGACTGAGATAATATTCCTCACCTAAGATATTTTCAAATTCCTAAGTCTTCTATTTTAATATATGGCTCACTAAATGGGATGAATCAAGGCATCATAGAAGAACTGAAAGAAAGAGCTCGAGACATCATCATAGAGAAGCCTAAAAGATGGCTAGAATATATGGAAGTCAAGGAGATATCTCTTGGGAATTTCATTAGAAACATAAGTGGCAAGGTCATCTAGTACAAGGTTCATCATACATCTGAAAAAAGGAAACATTTGCTGATGTGATACTTTAGATTCTCAAGATTCTTCCATGGAATCTTCATTGAAAGGTTCAACAATCATGAGGAGAAGCGATTGTTTCATCAAGAACTCTAATCTCATGGAATTCATGGGATGATCATGTGATGACATAAAAGTGAAGCAAATCAAGGGATTGAAGGTCTTTTAATCAAGGAAGCTTCTACTGGAAGTCTGGATGAGCTAAAGGAAAAATGAGGTATGTATTCTTACATTTGATATTGTGGAAATCATGTCATATGGTTTCAAGTAACATAGATCAATGCTCTATCTTGAGGGCATGATCAAAAGAAAGGATCTCCTCCCTCAAAGGAATGCAAGAGTGCATGGGTCACACATTCACTATATGAAATCAACATAATATGTCCTCATATGAACTATGAGGTGGTTGAATACAATTAAGTAAATATGATTGGAAGCTCCTAGGAATGTAATGTGTGAAGAAAGGAAGGAAGAGATAATGGAATATGCAACCATAGTAAAGGAAATAAACATCCGAAAGACCAAGAAGATTTGACTAGGATATCTCTATGGAAGATATGAAGACTATGATGGAGTCTGAAAAGAAAAAAGACCCTTGACAATATATATCTTTGGGAGGTGTGTCGATATGTATGGAGGATGTTGATGCAAACTAGAATATGTCATGATGAAAGACCATCAAAATGGTAATGTTGATTTTTAATGTTCATTCCTTTATTTTTAAATATATGAATAGGTTTATGCAGGGCTTCCAAGGGGAGATCTATGAATATCTTCCAACATCAATGCACATGTAGTAGGATGAAAGATCCTTAAGTAAACATGGCATGAAGAAAGCATCATGGCATAAAGAAAAACTAGATATGGACTGATTGATCACTTTCCGATGATGACATGGATGACTCATGGATACAAGTGATGGACGGTTAGTGCCGTATGTAGAAGTCCCAAACATGAAGACTCCTAGATAATGAATAAAAATTCATGAGATTGTGAGGAGGAGTTCTTCAAGCAGCTAGTTGTCTCATCATCTCTACTTGAGGAGCTGTTGTAGGTTCCTAATTAAGAGGAAGCCTGGAAACACGTTTCTTACTTGGAAGAAACCTAGAAATTCCTAAGCCAAGAGGGAGATTAGGTACATTCCTTCTGTAGGAATGAGTACATTCCTTTATCGGAATATATATGTCCTCCCTAATTAATAGGGAGAGATAGATACATCATTCTTGTCTTCACTTGGGAAGACAAAAAGGAGGATTGGGTAAGAATCTGGCATTCGATGCTCTTTGAGTTTGCATTAGGACATCCAAGATAAGAGTAGTCGTTGAGGACCAATATTATTTGAGGAATGGGAATCCAAGATAAGAATAGTCATGGTGGAACACACCCTGATAATTCAAGTGGGGTATGTTCCGAGAGAGACAATGTTGAGGATGTCTATAAGTCATTGGTCTCACCAACATTATGCTCAGATATCATGGAGAGATAGAGTTGTTAGTCAAGGCATTGCTATGTGACAATGCTGGTTGATATGATGCTATACAGATGGGTTATCACTCCGACTCTTCTTATGAGAAATTATTTAGATTGAGAATAACCAAGTACCATTATGAATACCTCCCTAGTTAAGAGGGAGTGTTGAAAAGTAACTAGGTTTGGTATTCATAATGACATGTGTGATTGTTATTTGATGTAATTGATGAAAAGAAAGAAAAATAAAATTATTGTAATGCTTGCCTCATGGGTTTCATGAGAAAGGAATTTTATTTTAGTAATGGTCCCCATTGTGAGCCTTTAGGATTGAGTCATCTAGTCATAAAAGTCAAATTTAGCCAATGTCATGTATAAAGGACCCTTCTTGGGCATGATACACTTGTATATGAGTCAATGGAAGTGTCAAACAACCCTCCAAGAAAAGCACAAACATCCTCCTATAGGTTAGCTGTAAAGAAATAATAATATCTTCATAAAAAGGACATGTCAGTTCACCAAAATTCATGTCAACTTATTATGAGGCAACAACCACTATAAATAGGCAGCTCGACCTATTTCAAAGCACAAAGTTTGGTGATCTAAAAGTCTGCAATTCAGTTGAAGTCTGAAGTGAGAAGGGGAGTGCTAAGTTCATAATAATGCAACCTACTAACCAGTGACGAAGGGAAGAAGAAGATCAAAGTTTTTAGCACTGTTTTTAGGGCTTATCTCCTCACACGTGTGGCATAATCTAGGGTTGCTGCTACTGTAATATATGAGTCCTAAAGAAGTCATCGAGAAGGTCTACAAGACACCTTCTATGCTATTCGAGATCATTAAGAGAAGCACTCTAGTAAAGCGAAGGAGGATAATAGCCTAAATCCTCTTCATCTCGTCACACGTGCCAAATTGCTAAAGTACGAAAGTTGTAGGTCCATGAAAGAAGGTTGAATTTCAAAGTAACTAAGATTAGCAGTAAATGAAGGAAGTTTGACTCATGTTGACTTAGTCAAAAGGATGAAGGAAGGGTTTGTGTATTGGTCTTGGAGTGGCAGATAGGTCAAGGGTATTGGTCTTGGTATTTGTTAATTGGAATCCCTATAAGAAGAAGAATTTGTTCGGGTTTTCCTCTTAAAGAGTGAGGGGTTTTTTCCCTGGATGATAGCCTATATTCTGTGTCTCTTGTCTCTTTATGGTTTATGCATTGGTAACTATTTGATGAATAAAAACACTAATAACCTAAGTAAAATAAAATCCTAATCTAAAGAAGTAAAAAACACTCACAAGCAGTTACTAATAGAAGAGAAATCACCGAATATCAATGCCTTATATTTCTCAACATTAATGACTCATGCAAAATGTAACATGCCCAAGAAGGGTCCTTCATTCACGACATTGACTCAATTTTGCTTTTATGACTAGATGACAAAACCTAAAGGGTCACAATGGGAGCCATTACTAAAAATAAAATTCCTTGCTCACGAAACCTATGAGACACACATTGCAATAATAATTTTATTTTTCTTCCTTTAATCAATTACATATGCCATTATGACGACTGAACCTAGTTACACTTTTCAACAAGTAGAGACTCCTAGTTAAGTGTAGTTGTCATTGCAAACCCTTCAAACCAAAAAATTGAAAATCAAACTATTAGATGGGAAGAATTTACTTTCCCTGAACATTGGGTCTTCGAAGCTCCTAAATTACCAAAATTCAAAAATATCACCACTGCACAAATTTCAGAAAGCCCATGTTCAACCACCTTATCTTTTCCATATACTTCCAAAAATGATGTTTCTACATCCCAAATGACAACTGTTAAAAAAATACTCCTAGATGATCTCTCTCTTATGTACATACTTTCCTTTTAGAACTAGCCTAATTATTATAATTTACTTCTTTAACCATTGAATGCCCTTCCTCTAAAGTTCTTGTAAATTTGGATTCTCTTATATTTTTTCAAGAACATAAAAATCATAACCCCTGTATGAGAGAAGCTCCGGTTACTATGTATGTCGAACCATGTCTCCATTCAATGTGTGCAGATATTTCATTCCCCCATGACCATGTACTGATGATCCGTTCTTTTCCTTATTTAGAAAACCAAGATCCTAGATTGACAGAGATGTTGAATTGGATGAGCCTACTCGGCACACCCAAATATGACCTCAGGTACATTGAACAAGCAGATCAGGTTATACCTACCTCTAGGTTCCAGAATAAAATTCCAGATGATTGTAAAAGGCCCTCTAAGATAGAAATGCAAAATTATTCTCACTCATGGGAGGATGTAAGAGATATCAAGTAGATCAGGAATGGATGAAGAAAATGATCTCTTTACATATCCAAAAGCAAGTGAATTCAATTTCAGTAGTTCTCAACGAAAAAACAAATCTGTTTTCTAAAATGGAAGGAGTCACATGCAACAAAATGATTGTTGGGTATCATTTTATGAGTGTAAATACTTACAAGAAGTCCCTAGTGTTCAAATGAAGTGGGGGGGACTCCAAAATAACATAAGTTTACAGGTCTAGATGGAGCCCAAATTGTGTCCCCTTCAATCTTTACACCATTCAAAGGAATTGTCCATAAAAAACAAAACAAACAAGCTAATGTTGTCCCTTTGGTGCTCAAAGATTAATATGTTATGAGTAGTACAGATCATCAACTACAGATTAGGTGTGAACAAATCAATCAGACTAATACAACACTTAAGGGTGTGGCTCTACATATTTTCATCTCAAATGATTATGCTCGTAAAGGGCATGTTGAAGATCTTCAAGCCACTGTAAATACCATTTATTTAAACCTAAATAATTTCTAGTTTTCGTTACCACAAATCCAAGGTGAAACTAAAGGAATTAAGAAACTTACTCTAGAATTGAAGAAAAAATAAAGGACTGACATGAATAACTAAACGAAGGACTGAGAAAATATTTGTGCTACACAAAAGAGTAAATATCATAAATAAGAAAAAAACTTGAAAATTCTCAGAAGGCCAAGTCATATAAGCCTATTCCCTTGGCTTATTTAACTAGCCATCATGTCTCTATGACCGAGCCTCACAAATGGGTAAGAACCTTTCCCCTCCTCTTTCTTGAAGAAAAACTAGAGACCTTTAAGAAAGAAGAATCCTTAGAGGATGAGGAACCTCAATCTCATGTCCTTCTCATCCATGAACCATTTCCTCATTATATGTCTCGACCCCCAGATCCTGATCTATATGGTAAGAAAAATTACAAGAAGTTCAAATATTTTATGATGAATGGTATTTCGAGTGGAATATTGATAACATGAGTATAGGTCAAATTAGACAGATGATAGATCGAATGTACACATCCTACACAATCATGTGCATGAAATGGAAATTTGAAGTTGAGGCTTGTAAAGCCATTATTTAGTGTTTCACTAGTACCTTGGTGTTGAGCCCCAAACTTGCATCTTTCCTACATCTTTTTCTAGCTTCTTTCCATTTACTTGAACCTCCTAAGCTATCAATATCATTGCATATTAGGCTTAAAAGAGCATTTAAAGTGGTTTCTTGACTATGTCTTTGTGTTGCTGTTTGAACTAGATTTTTGCTTATGAGCTGCGGAATCTTGTCACTTTCGGTAGCTGGTTCAACTTTCCGCAGCTGTTTTTGTTAAACTACAGGTTGCAGGTGTCACGAGGCAAAGCAAGCCGCATGGGCAAGTTGGAAATGACCAGGGCATGGGTCAGGTCCCATTGGTCCAACTGGATTTGTCAAAGAAGGCTGTGGTCAACGGTGGTCAAGCGGTGGTCAAACAGGAGAGTCCCACGGCAATAGGACTCTGTTTTCAAGCACGTGAAGACCTCCGTGACCGTTTCTAGATCTTTGGAGGCACGCTGACACCTGTAGCCTGACCACGACGTGGATCCAACAGTTGCTTTCAATAATATTGCGTAATCTCAGTGACCATGCTACTAAATCCGTGGACGTTGTCCTTCACGGGTCCTCTGTTCACGTAGTTTTCCATAAAAAACAGTTATGTAACCTTTGTTATAAATAACGCGTTCTGATACGCATAATAGTTAGTCTTTTGGAATGCAATCTTTGCTGTTAAAAACTCACTGTGCCGAGACATTGGTTTAGTGCTGTAACTGTGTTTTGATATATATATAATATATATATATAATATTAATATATATATATATAAATATATATATATATATATATATATA